>VZRS01013866.1:133417-156104 GCA_013398055.1 Ifrita kowaldi
GGGAGTTTTGAAAGGGAAAATTTCTTTTTTTTTTTTTTTTTTTTTAAATCCTTTACAACTCTGGGAGAATTAGGATTGTTCAGCCTGCAGAAGACAAGGCTTCGGGGTGACCTAACTGCAGCCCTCCAGGACCGGAAGGACCTGCAGGAAAAATGGAGAGAGACTGTTTAAAAGGGCCTGGAGTGACCGGACACAGGGAATGGCTTCCCACTGCCAGAGGGCAGGGATGGATGGGATATGGGGAAGGAATTGTTCCCTGTAAGGGTGGGCACGCCCTGGCACAGGGTGCCCAGAGCAGCTGTGGCTGCCCCTGGATCCCTGGCAGTGTCCAAGGCCAGGTTGGACGGGGCTTGGAGCAGCCTGGGATAGAGGAAGGGGTCCCTGCCATGGCAGGGGTGGGACTGGATGGGCTTTAAGGTCCCTTCCCACCCAAAGCATTCTGTGACTCTGTGATTCTGTATGTCTGCTGCCCCACAGCAGAAAGCATCCCACACCCACCAAAATCAAGCAGGAATTTACTGACCCCTCTCAGACACTGCAGGGACTGACCCACAGCCTGGAACCCTGCACTGGCCATCCCATCACAGCAGAACCCCTTCCCTACTTCAGTTTCACTTAAGTACAGGAGGGGGAAGAAGGAAATAGTAAAAAAAAAGGCATTTAAGTAATAACTGAAAACTCTGTGTTAAACTAATCAGGGCACTGCACTGGGGCAAGAGAGCATGGAAACCACCCAGACATCACCCACCATGCCCTCCTGGCAGATCAGCTGCTCAGATCCAACAGCTCACATCTGTCAGTGCTGGCAATTTGCAACTGGAAAGTCTCGGGAAGGGCTGATCAATGGCTACATGATGGAATTTCCATGCCTTCGTTTTACACTGGCAACTTCATAGTGAAGGAAACCCTGATGGAAAACTAGGCAACAGGGCAGTGGGGGCAGGAGAAGAAGCTCCTCTCAGACATGCACAGGGCCAGAAGAATCCTCAGGAGGATGCTCCCCTCCCAGTAGGGCTCCAGCTTTATCAGAAACAAAGTGGGCCTCCACCTTTGGAGGAAATGCTGCAGGCGGGAACTGATCCAGTGACATCCCCCAGAGAGCCCCGGGGTCACACAGCACTGACTGCAGAGACCCCCATGGCCACAGCACGGATGGAGCAACGCCGTCCATCCTCCTTCCCCTCCAAAACAGAAGGTTGAGGGTTGTGCAGCATGTCCAACGCTGCTCCCACCCTCCTCCTGCACAGTCCTGGTGCCACAGGTAGGGACCAGCAGCCTTTACAGGGGCACACTGTCAGGAGCCACCTCTGCCCCACCAAAGCACACGAGCAGGCCCAAGGACACGCACCTGAACGGGCACGGGGCAGTGCCAGCCATGGGAAAATCCCAAATCCTGCATGGGAGGGCAAGCCCAGCACTGGCCCAGGGACACACCGGAGAAACCCCATCCTCGCAGGGAGCTCCACTGCTGGAAATACAATGTTGACAAGCTTCAGGCATTCACACCATGAGGTCTACTTCGCACCTGGGGTTTTCTGAGGGGTTTTTTAGTGGGTTGGTTTTTTTAATTGCTGCTAGGTGCATGTGACAAATTTTAAGCATGTGAGACTTGAATCCTCATGACTAAAGAGGCAGAGAAAAGGGGGGGACGTGTGGTGGGACACACATGATGCCACAACAGACACCCACACATCTAAACTATAAAAACCTAAGAGGAAGGATAGCACAGAAGTTTTGTCCCAGAAGTAGCAAAGCCTTATTTTTTTCTTTCCTGAAAACACCTCGGGCACTGAAGAAAGAAAAAAATAAAATAGAAGAATGGAGTCATGATCTGACATGTCATTTGTACTTACTTTGGCAAGATCTGTTTTCCAGAGGTCTAACAGCTCCGAGGTGAGCACAGCAGCTCTGGAGGGACAGGGCTTGGCAGTGCTGCCTGCAGAGATCCCTGGAAAGCAGAGGGGCTGAGTTTCCCCTCTGGGCAGTCCCACTGACAACAGATTTCAGCCCTCACAGTTCCTCCGCTTGGCTTCTCCGTGGTGAAGGCTCTGGAGAGGAGCCACCGTGGGACACAGGAGGAGCCTCTCGGGGAGCTGCCTGCACACAGCAAACACGGGGCTGACACGGAACCCGCGGGCCGGGGTTTATGCAACGCTCACAACCGGTGCTCCACATGAAGGAGAGCTCGCCATGGAAACTGCAAGGAGCTGGTTTGTTTGAGGCACAGAGCCCACGTCTCAGTGAGAGCTGCTCACAGGCAAACATCTGATCCGCACTCACGGCTTTCCATTGCCATGTGCTCCCCAGAAGACGGCCAGTCCCACCCAGAGGCTACAGCACGCTGCCGAACAAGGACATTTGGAATTGTTCCTCCCTGCAGCTCCAGCCAGGTGGCACAAAGGAATGCACCCACCACTGGAGGGTTTGGAGGGAAATCCCCAAGGGACCAGGGAGGCTTAGCAGGCTGCCAGCCCACATCAGCTCCCGAACTGCAGAGCCTCCGGGACCGGTCCCAGTCCTCCAGAGCCTGCGGTGAGTGGAGTGACCCACTAATCCAATTAGGCTGTCTAGAGACATAAACCAAAAGGAAAGGGGAAGGAAGGGGAAAGGAAAACTTCCTAAAATGAAGTGTATCCTCATTACTGCCCCAACCTGCAGCTGCAGGCAGGAGCTCAGCTGGGAGCCAGCACCTGGGAGAGAGGAACAGCACGCTGAGGGGAGCCCAGCCTGGAGCCCCAGCACCAAGCACAGGAGCTGCCCACTGCTGTGTGGAGCCCAGGCATGAGGAGACAGCCCTTCCTAACCAGCCTGCTCAGGAAAGCTTGGAATGGTGACTCCAGCCTGTCCCAGCTGCTTCCCTGGCTTCTGTCACACCACATCCAGCACTGCCAGGCATTCTGAGGAGCACAGTATCCAAAAACCACGTGGCTGCAACAGGACCAGGGCAGGGATCTGGTGATCCTCACAAGTCCCTCCCAACTCCAGATATTCCATGATTCTATGATCATTCCTTCTGAACACAGATGGGTGGCTGAGGCTGCTCCTGGGAGCCCTCCCTCAGGGTGCCTGTTCCCTTCTGCCCATCCCACCGGGTGCCCAGCTCCAAAGAATATCCATCCGACGGATGCCTCGCATCACACATCAACATGAACAAGTCCAGGAGGAAGCACCCATTCAGCTCCAAAGGTCAGAGCCCCCAGGAAGAGAAAGGAAGCGCAATTTGGGAAAAACCCCACCATGGCAGAAGGGAATTTCTGGGTAAAACAAGTGTTTAACTGCCAGTGGTTTCCACATGCCTAAGAAATCAGCATGGCCAAAGTGCTAAAAACATGTTTTAGGAAACTTTCTAGCTGGACTCTGGCTTCTGCTGAGACAGGAGGTAATGACAGACTCAAACCCAGAGCACGATATCGCAGCCACCGATGGATTTGTTTGTGGTGTAAAAGCTCAAACGCACAAAACCATCACCTCAGCTCCAATGCTGGAAGCCCAAACAGCATCATCTGGGAACTGGGAAAACAAAAAAATTAAAGAAAAAAGCCTTATAAATGCCATTGCTCTGGAAAATTAGAGTCCTTAATAGGAAAGTAAACGTAAGGCTTATTCTAGAGGATGATAACTATCAGCATGTCAGGGGTTTCATGGTTTCTCCATTATCATAACAAAAGCATCTTGCTTGAACTGCAGGAGTTAAAAATGCAGAACATCCCGACTTCCCAGAGATAATCCTGCAAACAAGGAGTGACAAGGATGCACTTCCACCACTGATTTCTTTCATTAATGACTTTATCAGCACTTTCACTCCGCAGGGAGATCCAGATGTTTTATCAAGATGGATTTACAATCCAAGATCCAGGTTTGAAAGCACAACAGGCTGCAGACCTGGGCATCAACCTCTTTGCTTAGAAAACTCCTGAGCATTACCCAAAGGGATCCTTTTGCTCTGTGTCCTGTGACACGAACAAAGAGGAGGCACCACTGAAGTGTTTGCCAGGCTACCGACCCCTGTGTGAGCATGGCCAGCAGCTGCACAGGCCCAGGGAGCCACCAAATCCTGGGCAAACACAACATTTTTGTACCCTCTCCACGGACGATTAGCAACAGAGCCCAAAATGTCAAAACCCGACTCTTAATTACCGAAGTCTGCGCTTAATGACTCCAATTACAATTTCCACTGATTTCTCAAAATTGGATTCTCCACTACACTTGCCGTGTTTAAATGAGTTTCTTACCTCATTCGTGGTAGTCATACTCTGACAAACTAATTTAAAATACAGTAGAGATTTCTAAAATACTACTTAAAAATAGTGGGGATTTAAGAACAAAACATTGCTTAAGCCTCCCCCTTCCCACATTTTTTATCACGTTCCATTCAGGGCCCAGGAATGCAGGAGGGCCCTAAAAGATCAGAGATACAAAGGACAGTATTTTGTCAAAATGCCACCAAAAGGGTGTTTCAAAGTAGGAAACAGTTTTATTTCTGTGATAGAAACTCACTGTCTTATCCCCCCGTATCACAGAAGTTAACTCCTCCTTTTATCCTAAATCCCACCAGAAGCTGCTCTTCTCAAGCTCACCATCAGCAGAGCCACAGAGGAGCCCAGCAAGGAGGAGATTCATGGGGAAGGGATAAATCCATTTCTCAGGCAGAACTGACAGCTCTGCCTCTCACCTGCATGCAGAGACCCACCGAAAACCTGCCTGTGGGGTGAGCCTGGCTTCTGCAGGATGCAGCTGCACCCACCTGGGGATGCCTCTCCTTTATCAGGGAACTGTTTCCAAGCTCCTGTTCATAATTAGTAAAAGAAATGGAAAAGGGCAGGAGAGTCTATTTCAAGAAACCAAGCCACCAACAGAAAGAACGCGCTAAAATGTGGTATTTTAGGGCTCATATGATACAGAGAGCAGCGATTTCTCCAGAGCCTGCCTTTTCCATGCATTTTTCTCCTGAAAAAAAGGCAGGAAAAGCCACTAACATCCCCCGAGATCCCTTTGCCAACCTCCAAAGTCAGAGACCCAAAGCACAGAGCCCAGAGTTTCAGCAGGCTGGCAGGAGCCACGGGAGCCGTGGCAAAGCCAAGGTGGCCGTGCCGGACAACACCATCCCAGGAGTGAGCCCCAGCACCTGGACAAGTCCATCCTGACCTCTGCAGGAGCCAGGACATGGCAAAAGCCACCCGAGGGGAAGGAACAAACAGGGTTTCAGTTTCTGAGGGACCACAACTGCCCCAAAGGAGCAATGACAACTCTAGAGGGATGCTGGGGTGCCACCCTCCAGCTCCTCACAGGGACGCCAAGCCCCCACCAGCTCAGCAGAGCTGGAGAGGAGCACGGAGCCAACCTGCTGCACGTGTGCACTGGGCACAGAGTTAATTCAGGGGGACACGGGGTCACGTTCCCACTCTGGCACAGGGACAGAATATACCCTTGGCACAGCTGCTCCTTGCAGCGATACCTTTTCATTCTGCTCCTTTCTGCTTTATTTTCATTCTCGTCTTTCAGATACCCATTACTCAGAAGTGGTTGTAGGATTTTATGCTCACATATGGTTTAAAGAGGTGGCTGTTTAATGTTCCCTATATGTAAATAACTGCATGCTGCTCCAGTCCCTGCTGAGCAAGTGAAGGAATGATTAGATTATAAATCTCCAGCATAGAAACATGTCAGGTTGGTTTTTATCTACAAACACATTAGAGCTTACACTGGGTTACATTTTCTATCTTCCCTTTTACCCACAAATTCCCATTGCTTTTAATGAGCATATAAAGCAACCAGCAACAGGAAAAATTATCCCAGAAAGCAGGAGTCCAGGGTAGCAGCCAGTATCCCGTAGCCATCCCTCTGCCTGGGGCAGGGCTGTCACCACCCCGGTGTGAAGCTGAATCCCCCATGGCAATGCCAGGGGTTGTGTTGTGGGTGCCCAGGAACCCCCATGGCAGAGGGGGGAACAGAAGCCCTGACCCCTGTGCTGGCACTGCTGGGGCACCTCAAGTGCTGTGTCCAGTTCTGGGCTTCTCGCTCCAAGAGAGCCCTGGAGGGGCTGGAGCGTGTCCAGGGAGGGAATGAAGCTGGGGAAGGGTCTGGAGCAGGAGGAGCGGCTGAGGGAGCTGGGAAAGGGGCTCAGCCTGGAGAAAAGGAGGCTCAGGGGGGACCTTGTGGCTCTGCACAACTCCCTGACAGGAGGGGACAGCCGGGGGGGGGTCGGGCTCTGCTCCCAGGGAACAGGGACAGGAGGAGAGGGAACGGCCTCAGGCTGGGCCAGGGGAGGCTCAGGTTGGACATCAGGAGGAATTTCTCCATGGAAAGGGAGAGATTCTTGCTCAGGAATTGGAAGGGGCTGCCCAGGGAGGTTTGGAGTCCCCATCCCTGCAGGTGTCCAAGGAAGGGTTGGAGATGGCGCTCAGTGCTCTGGGCATCGGGCACAGCTTGGACTCAATGGCCTTGCGAGTCTTTTCCACCCTCAAAGATTCTGTGATTCCATGATTCTGAGCCTGGGGAAAGGACCCATGGGATAACATGGCAACTCCTGCCACCCTCCGTGCTGGTGCCCCACAGGAGCAGGGGTCATTGCACAGGCAGCCAGTTTCACCCCAAACCAACACCAACCATGGGAAAACCATGGAATCACAGAACAGTCTGGGCTGGAAGGAACCTTTAAGCCCAGCCAGTTCCAGTCCCTACCATGGGCAGGGACACCTCCCAGCAGCCCAGGTGGCTCAGCAGTGCAGCACAGCTTGGTAGGGGCCAGGAGGGCAAACACCTGCATTTCAAATGACTCTGCTTTTCCTGTATTTGTGGCATAACCCCAGCGCTGCGGCTGGAAACCAAAACACGTTTTTCAGTGTAATTTATCATCTCTTTCACATGGCTGACAGTATTCATTTCAAATCAAAGCTCCCAGGTCAAGCACATTAAAACCATTTCTATTTTTCAGGAGTGAATGCCACGAAGGCCAGGAGCAGCATTAACAAACCCACTCACATTTCCAGCCTGTCTGGTATCAGAAACGAGCACGGACAGAATAATCTTTTCAACTTTCCAAGGTGGAGAAACACTCTTTAAATAAAGAGGAGATACATAATTCCTTGCTCAGCTGGTCTCCCTTCCTTGCTGAGCTATAACATACCATAGGAAACACCCCTGCGCCTAATAGTCCCAGGCCTTGCAGAGCAAGGAAAGCAAAGCAGAAAGGTCTCCCTGGATCCTGGGAAGACAGGAAGACACTCTGTAGCCACGAGTAAATAGCAGACCTCCATCACAGGCACCCCCAGGCAGCCCATGCTGCAACCCACAAAGGCACCAAAGTCACTCCAGTGTCACCACCAAGGTGCCAGGGCTTGCCGTGCAAGCACCCGCCTGGGTGCTGGGTGTACAAATCCATCCCTGGTGGCAAACAAACGGGCAAAACCAGGGAAAGGCTCACCAGGCAGAAATGAAGATGCTAATCAAGAAGGCAGGAGGTAGGAAAAAACCCCTTTGGCCTGTGGAAGCAAGCAGTAGATCGCCTGAAACGGGGTATTAATTCAATTTATACAAATGCAGTCCAAGCTATCAAGTTTGGGCACAGCCTCTCTGTAGCGAGGAGTCATTGGAGTGACTGCAAGATCCAAAGGACGCTCCAGACCAGCACTGCAGAACGAGGATGGGAGGAACCCCAAAGCTGCTCAGGGTTGCCTTTTCCCTCCCCATCCTACCCCGCACTCTCCTGATATACGAATGAGGAATCCTTCCCCAAAGCCAGCCCCTGGACCCGATTCTGTTGACCTAAAGTTATCCTGCAGCAGATGATGGATCTCTTCCTACCCCAGCAGCCTCTGCTGCCTGGCACTGCTCTGCATATTAATGATCCCTAATGACACCTAAAAGCCTCTGCAGTCTCACATATGGATTTTACCACTTAGTCTGAAGCCATAAAGAGCCAACAATGGCAGAGTGTGTTTAATGACCAAAACCAAGCAAGGAAAGCATTCATTAAGACATCATCTGACTCTTGTGGAAAGGGGCATTAAGATGATTTTTCTCCTGGACCAGTGGTGGGAGGTGAGGAAGGTGATGAGTAATATCAGCTTGAAAAGGATCTTTAAAATATGCGTTATTTTAGTTGGCAGGGAATAAGTCTGTTCAGTGGAAGCAGGGGAGGGGGAAATGTGGTCAGGGGAGTGAAGGAAGAGAGCTGCTTGCCCGTGACATTGTCAGCTTCGGACAGTGATGGAAGATTAGTCCTCAGGAATATAAATCACCTTCAGCCAGAGCTCCTGGAATGCACTGCTTCCCGTGACTGCTGAAGAGGCACTGTCAGCTGATCCTCACCTCTCAAGATCAGGATGACGACTAGGGGGGGACAAGGCTGAAAAGAGGGGTTAATTAAACAAAGAGGCAAATAGGCAAGAGACCTGAGGAATTGATTAGACTATGAAAGTAAATGACTTGGCAAAACAACCCTGGTATCATATCCAAGAGATGCAGCGCTGTTCTAGTGATTGATATTCTCACTGGATGTTCCTGCAGCAGTGGGGAGTGCTGGGACATTTACTGGGGCAAATGAAATCACAACCCAGACACCTCCTTTTCTACTCTGTGCAAGGAGAAAAAGCTGCCAGGGACCTCTTCATCCAGAAATCAAAGCATCACCAAGGTCTTAGGAAAACTATCACTTTGCCAAAACGAGGCTCAGAAAAATACATTCATCAACCTTACGTGGCATTTGTAGTTTGCTTGCTTGGAGGAACAGTACATCAATATTCACACAGGTGACCAGAACCAGAAACCCACTACCCTACCTCATTTCTGCTCTATAGCTAGACTCCATATTTTCCACTCTCCCACGCAGATCTACTTCTGTTTGTTTGGGAAGTCACACGGCCAGGGGAAGGCCCAGGCCTTGGGAAAAAACACATGTCAAACATGGACCATGCCCACGTTACTCATCCAAACGTTATTTAATGCTTTTTCTGTAAGATATCGGTAAAGGAAAGAGACTTCAGTCTGGTTTCGAGTCTTGACTCACTGTGTTCATGAGGTCAAAACTTCAGCTGGTATAAATTTACTTCCCACCACCATCAATCCTGGCATCGGAGCGCTGAAGCACTCCGGCCGGCCGAGCAGCGACGGTGCAGACTGCCCTGCATTTTTAACCTTGATTATACATAATTGTTAATCACTGACCCGTTCTCCAGCCGCCCTGGTTGCTAAGCGACCCGTTTTTGCTCCAGATACTTTTTAGAGCTGGTTAAGAAATAGCCAAAAGTCAACAGAGTGAGGACTGAGACTACTGGGGACAGATCTTGTTGGAAACAAGGGAGGCTCACCCAGACCTCTACGCAGGCTGTAATGAAATATTCACTAATAACACCTTGGGACCCCTGAAAGCCCCTCAGAGCAGCCCCAGGCTCCCACACCTCCCAGGGAAACCCAGACTCCTGATGGGAATGTAACTGCCCTCCCCAGCAGGAGGGCAGCGACTTTCAGAGACCAATGATTGAAATAATCAAGAATTAATCAGGTGAGGGTAGAAATTGTCCAGCCCACGTTTCTGTGCCCATGTCACCCCCCAGCCCTCCCTTGCCAGCTCCCCCATGCCCTGCCAGCTCCCAACTGTGCCCAAATTCCTTCTGCTGCTCCTTTCAACAGCCTGAGGCTCTCGTGCCCACCAGGATCCTTTGGATTTGCAGGAAGGGACCTCAGAACTCCAGGACTTTTACCCTTCTGGCAAACTGAGTGGGACACAGGGCAACATCCACTGTCCTCCCTGTGCCATCTTCCTCCAATTTTCCCTCTTTTTTCCCTTCTTTGGAAAACATTCTAAGAAAGGGCAACACCTGCTGTGTTATATAATCTCAGGGTAATCTCCTCCTGCTGTTCTAGTCCTGTGTCACCCTCTCATGAACAGCCACTGTGGTGTGTCGTGATTAGCTGCAGAAACACCATTCTTGTCCTACAGAAACCACTGGTTAAAATGCTACAGAGATTCACGCAGAAGCAAGACTGAGCAACCACATGAATTGTTAAGAAGGAACTGAAAAAAAATTCAGGATTTGCAAGGGGCAGGAAAACACCAAGGTTCTGCTTTTTCTGCCTTTTCTTCTTTTAAATATAACCTCGTGGTGTGGGTTATGGGCACAACTGGAGCTACTGGTGTAACCAGTGTAAATCAGACCTTTGAGATCAGGTTCCCAAAGCAGCTGAGCACTTCAGTAGGAGGCTGTGGCCATGTGCCAGAGTGGGAACTCCAGGAGCTGAACACGTTCTTGTTTGCATGAACTGTTATCAGTTCAATACAATGATGCAAACATGCCTTTTTTGGAGGTTTGGGGGTTCTTTAAATTTTCTTTTAAACCGTCAAGAAAACTTAAGCACAGCCTAACATGTCCAAGGCCAGGCTGGACGGGGCTTGGACCAACCTGGGATAGTGGAAGCTGTTCCTGCCCAAGGCAGCAGGGTGGAACCAGATGATCTTTACGATCCCTTCCAACCCAAACCAGCCTGTGATTCTCTGATTCTGGAAAGTACTGGGGTACACACACCCAGACAGCAAAGGCCTCCAGCCTGTGCCTCTCTTTTCCTGTCACGAACCATCCTCTCACCAAAAGCAGCCCAGGCTACGCCACCAACGTTTTATGAGTACCACACATGGCTTAAAGCACAATTTTGTAAAGAGGGGGAGAAAGATTTGGACAACAGGATAATAGCCAGGGACAATGAGCAAACAAAATGCAGAGAGATGTAAGGATCAAGAGGCTGCTATGAAATGATTAGCTTGGAAAAGAAATTATTAAGCATGAAGAAGTCACCCAAAACCAGACGGCCCCATGAGTAATTTGACCACTTGTGTTTGGATATTTTTCGATAGTGTGTTATGAAGGAGTGAAAACCTTAGCCCCGCCTGCCTTTGCTGCTGCTCCTGGGGCCGGTGGGTTTATGGCACTCGGTGGGAATAAAACCAGAGTTGTGCAGCACAAAACTCCGCCACTGCCCTGTCAGTCACTGCAGGCAACACGATCCCATCACCTCCAGCTGACCCCGGGAAGTTAAGCATGGTTTCATGAAAAAATCCTGGAGCTTGCTGATGGCAATCTGCCCTCCAGACAGGCCTTGCGCAACCCCGACCCCGTCCCAAGCCAAGGCATCGCCCAGCAGGACTGGGAAGCCGAGACAAACGCCCCAGCACGGGAGCCAGACACACAAAACCAGGGGCTTCGGGAAGGCTGCTGGGATTAAACAGCGGCGTTTCCACCGGCCCTGCAGAGGAAGGGCTGGAGACAACCCAGAGCAGGAAACCCTGCCAAGCAAAACTGCTGGGAGCGGGAGTGCTCACTGCTCACTCCGGCAAGCAAAGCTTCCAGGAAAAGAAAACAAACCCCTTTTGGGCCGAGAAGTGCCTGGAGTACAAAACCTGCACTTGCCTCTGTCCTCTGCCTTCCCCAAGACCCAAAAGGATCAGTGGGGAGAGCAGGACAGCGCAATGTGTCTGCACACAGACAAACAGGCACTGCTGCATCAGGGGACAGACAGCAGAAGTCCTCTGGTCTCAGGGATGCGCATGGGACAGAAAGGGCAGCGCTGGCACAGACACTCCTGCGCTGAATCCCTTCTGCTGAACAGGCCTCCTGTTCCCCAAGATCCATTAATCCACCACCCTTCAGCTCTAAAATTCATACAAATGATTTTATTCATAATTAATTAAGGCCTCTAAATGTGGAAATTAAATTACCATTTACAGTGCAGAAGGAGATAGCACAAGAAAACCTGGATGGCAGCGACAGCTCTGCACGGATCAGAAGGACACGGGGGGTGGGGACTCTCTGGCAGGCATGTTGAGGAATCATACAGTAAAGTCTGTGTTAGCTCAAAACACAGATTTCAGCATCTTTAAAAGGCTGCTCAGGCCCAGTCGCAAGAGACCTTTATGCCTTAGGTACCAAACTAACCCCAAAACTCAGGTGCCCTCAGCTCTGCTGTCAATAACCCCCAGGACTCTTGCATTAGGAGCACATTTCCAGGAGCAGTGCTCCTTTTGTCACTTGGCTCCTCTGCTGGCAAACAAGCTGTTGGGAGAACAAAGGAGCCGCTCCTCATCACATGCATCCAACCTCACCTTTCCACTCGGATCAGGCTGCCAGGGAAGAGAGAACATACAGGAAAACAGATGGCCCTGCACCGAACACGAGGCAGAATTCACTCGAGGGGCCGGGAGCCGGGGAGGGAACGGGATGAGCAAACTGCAGCTCAACACCACCACTGAACTCAGCCACAGCAGGGCCCTGCTGTGACAATCCACAGCCACCAATATTTGCTCCCTAACTCACAAAGGAGAGATTGTGAAAAGTGGTTTGGCTTCTCGTTTCAATGGCAAAGGAGCATCTGAATTGGTGGTGGGGATGATTCCGTGGTAGTTTCAAAGGCAACTCCTCCCCATCCCTGACAGCCCAGGGATGCACTCAGTATCAGAATCCAGTACAAGAGTGGGGATCTTTTCCCCTTATAGTCAGCTCCGGGTTTGCCCAATTGCCAAGGGATTTTCAGGGTGAGAAGATGGTCTGTACACAATTACTCAAAGCGACCACGAAACAGACGTGTCCCACACACTCCCATGCTCAGCAGGGCAGGCAGATTGCAGAAAGGGTAATGGCCATGTTGAAATTAAGCAAAGAAGAAAAGGTTCATGTATGTGACCTTTCTGGTTCTGAGCAGCCAAAAATAATGATGCACCAAGTTCAGGGTTAGCCTCCCCCCAAAAACCCTTAGTGAAGTCAGTGAGGGCTGAGTGGGTGCTAGTGCCAACAGTTTTCTTTGCAGAGGGAACAGGGGGAGCTCCTTGTAGCACCCCACAGGAGCCTTTTGGGATCAGTCCTCACTTGGCAAGGCAAACCCACCACGCTGAGGAACAGCACAGGCATGTTTGGTGCTGGAAAAGCAGGCTCTGGAGAGATTGAGAATGTGGATAGCAGGAACAAGAAGAACTGCTCCGTCTGGTCCCTCCTCCTCCTCAGGCGCCCGTGGCCACGAACCTGCTGTCTGTGTGACTCCAGCCACCTGGCGAGTCCCTTCTGCCGCTGACACACGAAGGATGTGGGACTCCGTGAGGGATCCACGTCTCCCAGGCTGGTGTGATTCATGCCTTCGGCTCCACAGGAGCCCAGGTCAGTTCCTGAGGGGTGGCTGCTCCATGAACACAGTCAGAGGTGAGCACTTCCAAAGTGCCTGCAGGCGCACTCACACACACAGATAAAACTGAGCACCAAAACAAAGGCAGCTCCTGTGGAACAGGCAGGGAAAACCCACGGCTTGTTCCCTGCAATATATCCAGTAGACAGAATGCAAACATAGTTCCATTCTCCCTTCTAGCTCAGGCTATTGCAGCTGCTGATGGTTTCAGCCCCACAGAGGCCAAGGCTTTACAAGTCTATCCAAGTTCTGTATTTACATACCACGAGTGGAAGAGTTCAGCAGATGCCCCAAGTGCAGTTGGTATTTCAGTGCCATCCCCAAGGGAGATCATCTCTTGTATCTGTACCTCCAGCAAGCTCAGTGATCACAGTGGAGCTGAACAAAACTCTTCGATTTCAGCTGGAATGAACGACACAATTTCATAGATCCAGCTCAGATTGAGTCCAGGGAAGGGCAACTACGCTGGTAAAGGGTCCAGTGGGTAAGTCTGAGGAGGAGCTGCTGAGGGAGCTGGGAAAGGGGCTCAGCCTGGAGAAAAGGAGGCTCAGGGGGGACCTTGTGGCTCTGCACAACTCCCTGACAGGAGGGGGCAGCCAGGGTGGTTTTGGGCTCTGTTTCCAGGGAACAGGGACAGGAGGAGAGGGAACGGCCTCAGGCTGGGCCAGGGGAGGGTCAGGTTGGACACAAGGAGGAATTTCTTCCTGGAAATGGTGGTCGGGCCTTGGCAGGGGCTGCCCAGGGAGGTTTGGAGTCCCCATCCCTGGAGGTGCCCACGGAATTCCTGGAAGTGGCACTCAGGGCTCTGGGCTGGGGACAAGGTGGGATCGGGCACAGCATGGATTTGATGATCCTGGAAGTCCTGTCCAACCTAAACGATTCTGTGATTCAGAGATGCCAGCATCAAGACAGTACAAAACAAGACGTGGGTGAGAAGTGAGCTGAGGTGCACCTCACAACCCGCACTGCGGGATAGAAACATCCCTCCCACACTGAGGGGAGCCAAAGGCCCCTCCAAAGGCAGCTCTGTTATGATTTGCAAGCAAACCTCTTCTGGAACATCTCAAGAGTTGCAGCCGTGTCCCAGGCACCCAGGAGACAGATGTTTCTAAAAAGGAGATGCTTCCACACTCCCTCACCAGCACAGCTCTTTCTGCAAAACACTGTTTTGTGAAGCCTGGCTTAAATCAGACCCCACTCCTGCAAAACACATCCTCGCCCCCCGTCCCCATCACACAAACCTAACGGGACTGCTTCCAAACCCACGGGTGTGCCGCACCATCCCAGGCCTGCCCCGGCACCCCGTAAGCCTTTGGGAAGTGTGAGCAGGGAGCACCATGCCCAACTCCCGGATTTTGTCTGCACATTTGCTGTTTCACTTAATACCAGATAATCCCAACCACGTGGGCACCGTGGTGCTCAGAGCCCCCCGAGCTCTCTGCTCAGCCTGAACGCTGCCATCCTCATTCCTGCCCCCAGCACTGGGCACAGGCTCTCCACAAGGAAAAGCCACCAATGTTCCGACTCAGCCCAGACCCCAGACACTTCCCAGCAGCAGCAACACAAACTCTGGAGCACGGCAGGCAGGAAAACAGCAATTTCCTCATCAGAACAACTTCCATTCACAGCAGGACCCAAAACAGCAGAAACACCTTCTGCAAACCACCCTCACCAAAGTGAGAGCACCTCACACATCATAAATACCACTCCTGAGCTGGGCATCAAGGGCTGTGCTTCCCAATGAGCCTTTTCAAACCAGAGCAGACAATGAACACAAAACAATTGCAAAGAATAATACTGGAAAATGCCCATTAGGAAGAGTACATGAAAAAAGCTTCAAAGGAGAAAAAAACTTCAACAAAGACACTCCTCATTTTTACCCAGCTACAGACAGTACTAATTTAAGGGAAAGCATTTGGCTGAAAAACATAGATTCATAGAATAGAATTTGTTTTAATTATGTAACTGACTTCCCACACAAACAAATCCCAGCTATGGAAAACGCTTTTAAAATGGCACGAGTTGAGCCAAAGACGGGAATATGCCACAGTAATTAATGTTTCTTTGCAATCTCTACAAGGTACTCACCGTTTGGTTTTGCCCAGGGGAAATAAACGCTGCTGCAAGGTGACATAAAACACTGCTCCAGCATAAAATCTGTCTCTGCCCCATCCTGATTTCTCCCTGGAAAAATCCACATGTGCACGTGAGCTGAGAAAAGTGGGCGAGCTCCTGAAGGCAATTCCCAGACTGGGCACCCCCTCTCCATCCTGGCTCCCTGTGGGAGCACTGCCAGGGCACCCAGCAAGGGTGGCAGGGGACCAGTGGCCAGTCCAACCCCTGTCCTCTGTCACAGAGGTTCCTGGGGCTGCTTTGGGACACCTGGCAGGGCTTTGCTGCCCCTTCCCTCCGGGACCGGCGGCAGAGCCACCGCAGCCGCTCGTGGTGTGGCAACCAGGAAGTAAAGGGGTGGAAATCACTGACACCCCCACTTCAGGAAACTGTCTTCAAGTATAAAAACTTTTTATTTCAGCTCCATTTCTACCCAGCTGAAGCATCCCCAGCTGCCTGGGGTTATCAGCATAAACATCAAACGTGTGGAGCCGCATTAGGCGCGTCAGCAGCTGCCCCAGTCACAGCAATGCCAGACTAAATTGCTAACCCAGCGATGATCACCAGGATCCCAGGGAATTGCATGCACAGGAAAAAAGAAAAATGAGATAGATACATAGATAGTTAAGAAGAAAGCGCACCAAGCAATTAAAAAGAAAAGAAGAATATAAAATTTCTTCACATCAGAGGCAAAATCATCATCCAGGCTATTCCATTCCATTAATTTTTTAGCAGTGCTACCCATTCAAGGCAAATATCAGACACGGAATTTATACATCAAGTCTTTTGAAGCAAATCTTCTCCCAGGAAAAGGAGAAGCGACCTGATAGCAATCCATTTGCAGTAAGGAAAAAAGGGATTCCCTCTCACACACAGCTAAGTCAGCAGCCAAACTCCCCAATTATTGCAGGCTGGTTTCAGCAACGCATCTGATTTGAAAGGGGCTCAGAAGCCAAGGCTTAAAACAAGCCAGTAAAGCCAAATACTTTTGCAGTGAAGGGTTCAGAGGCAGTGGGGTTTTGGGAGCTTTGATGTATTTATTTATTCATGTTTTTGCTCCCCAGTTTGTGACACTGTTATATCAAAAGCTCGATCTAAACTCCAAAGGGGAAAATGCCAGTTTATTGTATTTTTATGTACTGTTTAAATGGCAGGATTTTTGGACCCTCCCTCAGGCAGCAGCCCCAGAGCCAGGCTGCTTTCCCAGAGAAGAAGCCAAAAGCTTCTCCTGTCAGTGGGATGCTCAAACAAGCCCTCCTTACTTCCATTAGGGGTTAGTCCTGATCTCCTTGCCTGTGGAGAAGGAATTTAACAGTGAGAAGGACAACTTTCTCTGTAGCCCAGCAAAGGTTTGACATGAAACACAGCCCAAATTCCCCCAGCACCTAAACCATTTCCAGTGGAAATTCCCACAGTCAAGGAAGGGAGAGCAACAGCAATTCCATAAAGCCACAAGAGGCGCAAAGCAGAGCAACAACCTTCCATCACAGACCGGTCCTGCTATTTCAGCACAAGCTCCTTTTGTAAAGAAAAAGAAAAAAAAGCAAACTGCTGCTTAAAATACATTTTGGAGGTTACATAAGGGATGTTTAAAAAACTAAAACCCTATTAATTCTTTGTTAAAAGGAGACATCCTGAACAAAGGCCCTAGGAAGAAATAAAAATAAACTCCTGCCACAATTGCACACCATTGACTCAAGACCCCTCTGCTGAACGCACACAAGCAGTCTGCAGGCAGGGCTTCCCCTGCACTTCCGAGTGTTCAACTCCTCTGCTCTTAACACCGCATCAAATAAATAAATCAAATTGAATGTTGTATGCATGAGTAACTCCTGACTTCAAATATTTATGGAAGACTATTCTCATTCCCCCCAACGCGGGTCACCCACAGTGCCACGGCATCCAGCTCCACAGCGGTGAGGACTAGGGAGGGTGAGCAGCAGGAATGCTCTTTGCCACCTGCATCACTTGGAGCTGCAGGGGGGTCTCAGCTACCAGGAACAAAAGGAGGGTCCCCACGGTCACAGGGTCTCACAGCAAAGCCAAACAGCCAAACAGGAGCCATGGGGGTCCTGGGGGGCATCGGGAAGGGCACTGGCAGCAGGTCAGGGAGTGATCCTCCCCTCTGCCCAGCCCAGGATGAGGCACACCCCTGGGCAGCCTCCAAGCCCTGAACAAATCAGAGAGGGTGTGGAGTCTCCTCCCTGGTGATAATTCCATACCCCCCTGGACACAATCCTGTACCCTGTGCTCTGGGATGGCCCTGCTGGAGCAGGGAGGTAGCACCAGGTGACCCACGGTGGTCCCTTCCAGCCTGGCCCACCCTGGATTCTGTGATTCTGGGAAGGGATTGGTTTTTGACTGCAGGTTTCCGAGAGAAATCTGCTCCCAGACGTTATCCTGCACTGGAAGCATCCACACGAGTTAGATCAGCACAATTAAAACGAGCCAGAACAATCCTATTACAGCAAGGCTGGTTAGTTTCTAACACAGACAAGCTTAAATACATACTTAATTAGCTATTTTAAGAAGGCTCAGTAGTCTCTTTCTAGGACTAGCTTTCCAGAACTCAAGGGATCACCAGCAGCAATTTTAAAAGATGAGGAAAAAAATCCAAACCCATTTCCTTCTGTAGCAGAAGCCCCATGGAGACCACAGGAACAAGGACACACTGATGCCCCTCGCCAGCCCTGGGGCTGTGCAAACCAGCATCACAGGCTGCCCTGAGGCCCCGTGCCCTGGCTGGGGCTGAATGCCACACCTGGAGCAGCAGCCACATTCCAGAGACCAGGAGAAGTTTCCCTCTGTGGCAGGTAACAAAAGTACCAGGGCAAGCAGCTGACTCCTTATTCCCACTATCCAGTGTGACAGGGAGCTCGCAGCCCCTGGCAGGGTCGCTGCAGCTGAACCACGGGCCACAGCATCCTGTGATACTCACAACCTCCTAGTTACACTTGGATTTATTTTCTTTATCCATGTTTTTGTTACGAGGCAGACACTATTGTACGTGAAATGCTTAAGCACGCTGGGCCTTCGGGTCACGGGCTGGCCACCACTTCAATACAAATAAATACTGAAGGGTATGCTGGGTTAGAGTAACCTCAAAACAAAATTTTAGAAAACAACTAAAGATGCTACTTGAACCAAAATAGCAGCATGTTTACTTTAGGCCTCTGGAGTGGGAGCAGGTATTGCAACCCAAGTACAAGGAGGGCAGAGTAAGTGGCAGCAGCACTCCAATAATGAGAAAGGGAGATGAAAACAGACCCAAACAGAACAAACCTTCAGCAGATCTGAAAGGAGAAAGCCAGGGTCTGACAAGCACTTTGACATCACTGTGATTTGAGCTATATGGATGGAGAGATCATTAGCAGTGTTTAAATTCCCTTAAACACTATTTCTACAAGTGATATCTTATTCTGTAAAAAGTAGTTACACAAAACAACTCTGCTTTGGCACACTTTCAGGCTCTGAATTTTAGAACGTTCTGAAGTTAAACGAGAATGGGAAATTTTAATCTCAGCTAGTAGAAACAGTATTTCAAACAGAGAAAACATTGGCCCAGGTTAGCAAAAGACAAATTGCTTGAATCTCCTTCAAAACCTAAGAAGGGTAGGAATTGTCTTCTTCCACTGAGCTTACAGAGATAATTTTAAAGGAAAGCACCCACAGAGGAGTGACACTGCCATACCCAACTGGAAAGACAAGACTTAAGGCTAGATGGAGTTTTGCTGGCAAGCCAGAGGAACTCCATCGGTATCAGCTGTCCTCCACGCTCAGGCCAAGCCAGGAGGTGTTTTATGGCACCACACAGAGTGACCTCAGCTCTGAGCCTGCATTGGGAACAGCGCGTCCCACGGAGGCACTAAAGCCCAGGGACTCATCCAAACCTTCCACCTCAATCTGCCACCAAGTCAAACCAGCAACAATTACCATCCTGCTCTTGAAACATGCAATGGCACATGCAAGAAATACGCTCCACTTGAGAGACAGATCAGAGTCCAGCACTTCTTAATTTCTTCAGAAAGACAGAAACCTTTAACACCTCAAAAATGAGGCCATGCCAGCAGCATTTGGCTGTCTACACTTGGCGAAAGAGAAGTAAAAGGTTACCAGCTCTCTTCAACAGGTACCTAGAGACTGGGAAGGAAGGGCACACACACCTTCTGTGGGGAAGTAGAAAACAACACACACACAACTCCCTCTCCCTTATTTCTGGCATCTTCCCATTCTGCAGCGCTGCAGAGCAAAAGGAAAGCCCAAAGCATCCTGCACACAAAAGAAGAAAAGCTGGTCCTGCACAGGGATAAAGGACGTGCAGCACCTGCCCCTGGAGTACAAACAGGTTCAGACACTTTCTCCTATCGAGATAAAGTGTTGCACATGCCATCCCTCCCACCAGCTCCAGCACTGAAGTGCTGGGGAAGGAAGAAAGGAAGGAAGGAAGGACGCGCTGAGAAAATATTGTACATTTGCATCAGGCACTTTGATGAGGTGAACAGCTCTGTGTCCCCTGTATTAAAGAGGTGATTAAGTGCACAGACACACCAGAAATAAATTCTTTAAAAGTGGGTTTGGGCTTTTAGTTTTTTCTGGGTTTGTTTTTTTTTTAGTTTGACACAGAATCATTCCCTTGGGACAACTTGTTCTTTCTATCCACACTGAGGGGAAATCCAGAATTGCCAGCCCAAACTGAGTGAAGACACTTCTAACCCCTTGACTCCCCAAGTGCCTCTGTATTTTTGTAATCACTTATCACAGAAACTCCTGGCCCACAAGGATCATCCAGCCCAGCTCCTGGCCCTGCACAGACACCCCAACAATCCCACCCTGGGCATCCCTGGCAGCGCTGTCCAAACGCTCCTGGAGCTCTGGCAGCCTCGGGGCCGTGCCCATTCCCTGGGGAGCCTGGGCAGTGCCCAGCACCCTCTGGGGGAAGAACCTTCTTCTGAGAGCCAGCCTAACCCTCCCCTGACACAGCTCCAGCCGTTCCCTCAGGGAATGGTGACGGTGATTGAATGATCCCTTCTCACAAAGCCCAGTGCAGACCTAGAACCAGAACAAGCCAAGCACAGGCTTTTTTCCATTTTTGGCACAGCTCTCCAGAGGAAGCAGTTTCGTCACTGAAGGACAACTGACAGCCCAGACCAAGAAAATAATTTAGTGCCATGGAGAGAGATGCTCAGCTTGGCAGATCAGCACCCCAGCACTGGTGCTGGGAAAGCCCTGGGCAGACCCCAGGAAGGGCAACACCCCTGAGTAACTCTCAGAAATGCCTGATGGCTCTCACTGCTTCCTTGGAAAACTTTCAAAAGTACAAAAAATACAGGAAATTTCTGGCTTCTGTTTGGGAGAAGGGTTAGATTCCTCTTAGGACAGCCTAAAGAGAGACTTCTGTCCATCACAGACATTATGTTGAATTGTCATCGGTGCCACTGTTTTCCCCTCAGCAGGTACCATCCTTGCCAGCTCTGCACAAATGGGGTCAACCAACACCAATGTATTCCCAAGGTCCCCACCTAGCACCACCCAGGTTTGCAGCTGGGTGCTGACAAACTCCTTCACATGAGGATTCCCCTCAAGTGGGGCACAGAAACCCAAGCAGGAGACTTCCCCACACCTAGAAGATTATTGGTGGCCCAACAAGATAAACAGGTCCCTGTCTGCCTGTGCTGGAGCAGATGAGCCACGAGGCAAGAAATCCACACATTCCTTCTGTCAACAAGGATTTGGGATGATCTGAGAGAGGATCCCCAGCCCAAGCTGCTCACATAATCCCGAGGTTCACTCCCACCATGCATGAGCTCTTCCCTCCCCTCCCCTCCCATCAAAACAGGGAATAAATTACCTCCCCGTGCATGAGACTCAGTTGTTCACTGATTCCAGAGACCGGGAGCATCTGCAGCAGGCAGATCTCCCGAGGCATTTCATGTCCTGCCATTCCCAGCTCCCCACAGGATGATTCCCATTAGGGTGCCCCTGCCTCCTCCACAGGATTTCAGCTGCAGCGGATCCTAAGGGCTCTCAGCGAAACTCTGCTTCCACTGCTGCTGCCAACCCTTACAGCATGCCAGAGCTCCAGTCCTTCTGGAAAAACATTCTTTCTTCTTCCTTGTCTGCCCATATCCCTTTTTTCCTTGTCCCCCACCCCAGGATGAAGCAAACAGGTCAGGCAAGAGCCAGGCTCAAGGTTGTCCTTCCACACTTCCAGCACAAGGAACAACCCGAAGCATAATTTCTCTTCAAGAAAATTTAGGTTCTCTGCAGAAAAATTATGGATTTGCTCCTACACCTACACCAAGCTGAGAGTTTGGTTTCAAGCACAGGGTTCAGTCCCCTTTGCTGCTGCCTCTCCTGCTCCCAGTGCAGGGCAGAAGGAGGCAATGGGGAAAGCACTGACAAAAAACCTAAACAACTTGGTACATGCTGCACTGGAATGGAACAACCCAAGGCAGCGAGAGGGTACCTGTTACCCCAGCAAGCCCTGGTTCCATGCCTGAGCTCTGCAGCAACAGAGGGACAGATAGATCAAGGAACCAAACTAGAGGGGCCAGGGCCAGAAACAGCCACAGAAGCTAAGCAAGGAGGGAGCAGGCAAGGAGAAGTGTGCGAACTCACCTGGCCAGAGTTCCAGGTGTCCGGCAGAAGGAAGGACACCTGCTTTCCTTCCAGCAGCAGTCCTGACACACCTGCCCTACCCAGACCTGCACAGAACCAGGGGACACAGGAGAAGCCCCCCAGCAGCCCCATCCATCTGCCCCAGGAGCCCCCTGGGACTGGACCCTCAGTTTAGTTCTGTGAAACCAGAGAGCCTGGGGGGCAGATGGGGGGCAGATAAAGCCTACCTGGAGCAGGGGCTGGCAAGGAGATGACTCCCTGCCACAAAAATGCAGACAGCTTATCTATCAGGCCCCGGGGGGTCCCTTCTGAGGGATGTTTTTCCTCTTTTTCCAGGAAGAGAAAGGACAGGGGAGCGGTTTTGGCACTCTTAGTTAAAAAATACAGAGCAGACCTACTCTCTGTTGGCCAAACCTACAAGCACTCCTCCCGCTCCCCCCTCCAGCTGCCTCCTCGCTGTCCCCCTGCCGCTTTCACCCCTGGACAAGGCCAGAGGGGGAGGACATCAGTGAAGATTCCGACCTCAGTGGGGAGAAAAGGCAAGGAAAAGGGATGGCGTGTGGGATTCGTCAGTTAAGTCGAGCATTTGACTTCACAACTGCAACCAAGCACTGCACAGGTACATTTTCCACCCTGGTTTGATCCAAGGGTGCCCATACTCACAGGTTTTGTTTTACAAGGTCTGCTGTCTTAAAAACAGAGCCCAGCTCTGCTTCTGAGAGCTTTGGGGGAACTTCTTTCCCTCTCTACGGGAGAACTATGTAATGTCTTTGCTGGTGACAAGGACAGTGGG
>VZRS01013867.1:0-91663 GCA_013398055.1 Ifrita kowaldi
CACCTGTCCTTTAAACCAGGACAATATGTTAAATAGTATAAATACTGCTAAGGAGTAAAAAAACCCTGATTTTTTGTCAGACATATTTGAAACAGAAAATAGTTTAATGCATATAAACTGGCATAACATAGTGAAGCTATAATTATTCTAATATAATTTTAATTATCGAATCTATGTTTCTACAGTAGAAAATGCTGAGTGTGGGCTTGAGAAATCACTGGAAGTTAAAAAATTATTACTGAGTCAAATACCATGATTTAATGAATTAGCCTGATTGAAAAATAAGATAGTCACTAGAATTTTCCTGGCATAGAAATGCCACTTAACAGCCAAAATTCTAAATAAAAGGAAATCATTTTAAAAAACCCAAAACAAACCCCACAGGAGAGTAGTAAATTCATAATTTCTACTTAGTAAGAATTGGCAAGCTTCTTGTCAATATCTGTAAAATGCCTTATATGCAGAAATACTTCAGGACATTAAAGACAAGGCAAGGTATTTGGCCCTATGCCTTCACATTCAATACACAATTTATGTCAGCTTTACTTTTCTGTTTTCCAGTAAGCCTTTCTTCTCCTTCTTCTGTGTAACACAGGGCTACACAGAAGTCAGGAATTCTAGTGAGACTGGAGTTTTTGTGCAGTAGTGAGGTGTGTCTGTCACTGCTTTGTTTGGTGTTATGCTGGACTCCACTTTGAGTCTTTGTTCTCAAACGCAGCTGCTGCATACCTTGGTATTGTGATGTATTGACCAAAGTAAAAATACCTGCAAAATAACTTTAAAGATATTTGCATTGAATACACAATTTTTCTATCTCTGCCTGTTGTGGGAAGTAAAACTACTCTTTTATCCTATAAAGCCTTGATCACCTTCTCCTGGTCTTGATATCCTTTTAGAAAAGGTTCCTTGCAAGTGCAGGTAGTGCTTCTCTGTTGCCAAAGGAAGTGCTCTCTTTAATATCACATTTTCTCATTTAAATACTTTCTCAGTGTTCTGCTCTTTTATGTTTGCAGCTGTTTTAAAGCACCTTAGCTGAAGCCTTTTGAAGTAAAATACACACAAATGCCCTTTATGAGCCTTTCTGGCTTTGTCTCTCACCATCCCTAATAATTTTCTTGGAATGCATACATCTTCCTTTGGCAGTTGCAGATGGGGTTGCCAGAGTGGCTCTCAGCAAACAAGAGTGCATTTTAAAGGATCAGCAAAATGCCTGTGAAATCATTGCACTGCATTATTATAGCTTATCTTTCTACTTTCATGGTCTGTAGTCCTCATATGGATTTATTTCATCTGTGCTTGCACACAGCTTTGATGGTGCCTTGTACCCTGCCCTGCTTAGACTCACCATAAAGCCTCATACTTAAAGGATAATGCTCATGATGGAGGAAGTATACAGGGCAATAAACAGCTTTTGCAGGTGATTAAACACACTGAAGCAAAGCTGAGGCATTTGAAAACCCCAAAAGCTGTTCATTGTAAGCACAGCAACACGTCAGCTGTGTTCAACAAGCCACAACATTAAATAAAAGCTTCTGCCTTGTCTTGCAAGAGCTGGGAGGTTTTGTCCACCAAATAGATCTTTCCTTCTCATTTTTAATGGCATGGGTGGCCTTCTTTGTGTCACATATGGTTTAACAGGAGATGGTTCCTGAGTAATTGCTTGGGATAAAAGCAGCAAAATGTCTTTCTTCAAATCACTGTGGAGGTTCTTGATGACTGTCTTTTCCTCCTCTCCCACCCCACAAGAATCCCCTTTTATTCCCAGCTTCTTTTTCCCCTTTTGCTACTACTTCCATTGTCCATTTCATCATTTAATTTCTTTTTTTTGTTTTTATTTTATTTTGGTTTGGTTTTTTTTCTATTCAATGGTGTCTTCACCTCCACTTTCCTCAGCAGTTCACAGAGTTTTCCTAACAAGAATGCCTGAGGCTGGAACATTCAGCCACTTCAAGGAAGAGGTTAGAGCTGTTATGAGTCACAACATTTGTAGTGTCAGGGAATCTCTGTTCCACAAATAGCACTGCTTTGATAATTATGAGCTATCTAAAACCAAACAGCCTTTTTTAGCAATTAAAATTTACCAAACCATGTGATCTTCAAGAGTATTTTCTTTAAAACAGGATGAGACTTTTTACTCCAATGGAGGGACATTTGATAAATTCATGCAGATTTCTGTGGGTCTTCCTGTCAAATGTAGTGAATAAAACTGCGTTTACTATTTTCCAGCTCCAATTTACTGGCAATTACAATAGCAGATACCACCATGGCTATTTGTGCAAGTCAGACTTCAGTTAACTGGTGACACAAACTGCATGACAGATAAATATGTCATAGGCCAATAAACCTCACAGAAGACTGTAATTTTCTATGGATATCAATGGAAGGAAACTTACAGTCTAATGAAAGAATATTTAATATGTTGCACTGTTTTGCTGTTTATTGCTGAGAATTACAGCACAGTCTTCCTCATTTATAAACTGGATCTTGAGGCAGTATCTTCTATGAAAGCAAAACATGAAAGGAATAATGGAGGTTTGGTAACCAGCTGAGACTGAAGCTGGATGCTGTGAAACAGAATTCATAGGTAAAGTGATCTGGAAAAAATCTGGCTGGTAATTCCAGGTAGGAGTTGGCTGAGGTTTTTTCTTCTTTCATCTTGTCCTTTAATAATTTCTACAAGAGCAGTGTTTTAGGGAAACTGATATTTACTCATTTATAAGTGGAAAAACATCACAGTAGCATTGTATAAACCCTGTGTATGTTACATTCTTGTCTCAGATAAACACAAATCCAGCATAATTCTGGATTTGCACCAGTATTACTGAAATGCAAATCTATCCTTGAATGTCTTTATCCATTGTGTCCTGTTAAGTTTATCTAGGGCAAACCCTGAACCAGTAAAACCACGGCTGAACAGGGAGAGGGGCATTCCTTACCCTCATGGAGAGGCAACCAGGGCATTCCTGGCACAGCAGCTCTGTGGGGAATTGCAAGAACTGCTTGCAGATATAAGCAGGGCTTGTGCTGACTCCTTGGGAAGGCAAACCCGGAGCAGGCACTGGTGGGATGAGGAAAAACACACCCAGGAAAAATGTACATCTGCAGTCACTGGGGTACATCCAGGGTAACTGCTCTGCTTATCGCGGATTGTGCTGTGCCTTACCAGGGAATGCAGAGATGTCACATCCTGAACAAAGAAGAGGACAATTGACTGCTTCCTGGGAAGGCAGAAAATTCTCAGGTGTTACTTGAAAACATGCCAAGGATTTCAGCTGTCACATTCAGAGTGGGAGTTAAAGCTAATGATAAAAAACATATTTTAGGAATCTCGTTTTTCTCTAAAAGGGATATGAGTTGTTTGTTCCCATTTCAGGTTGGGAAAGAAGCTCTTAGGGACTGATTTGGATTGTTTCTCACAAATGTTAATCCTCAAACTCTGTTCTGCATTTACTCTTCTCTTGTCAGGCTCTGTAATGAATATGATGTAAACGACATTCTCAAGTAGCTTTTGATATTTATTGTGTACCTTCAAATATAGTCAGGATAATACAGGGAACAGATTTGGAGAAATAGAGTAGGATGTTTATTCTTCTGATTTTTCAGTCATTTTGAGTTAAGCAAGACTGGTTTCGTAAATAGATTTTATCTTTTTTTTTTTTTTTTGCCAAATATGTTACATTTTTCATTCATCAATTTCACCTGTATATTATATATAACTAAATATTTTCCTGATGAGCAGTCAATAAAGCTAGATGCTTTTAGCGGGAGTTCTTGGGTTGAAATAGATTCGGTGGGGCTTTTTCCCCCGTTGTACTTTCCATCAAAATGTTTGTTACTCATTGTAACTAAAAACATAAATTCTATGGTTTTCTGCACTATAGGGATAAATGTCACAGTAAAGACTAATTGAGGAGAAACAAAGCTATTCTTTTTTTTTTTATCTGAAACATAAAGTCATTCCCGTTAGAAAATTTTCAGAGGAAACTTTGCAAGAGTCCTGGGACTATATTTTCGACATATTTCCATACCTAATGAAGATTTACAAATGTTCTGAATCCCATTTTCATCAACAGAACTTAGTGCCAGAATATGTCTTTGCCTCTCAAAATCACTTCAAGTGTTTATTTGTATCTCAAGGACTGAACTACTTTTAAAACTCTGACTCTTAAACTTCTGTGAAGTAAATGATCAGTTAGGGCAGTGTTGTCCTCCACTAGATTAAATAGACTTCTAATATTGTATCTTCATCTGAATAGATTTTCTTTTCATCCAGAGTTAATATGAAATATACTGCATTTCATATTTGCTGCATGAAAGGAAGATTGATTTATTTCAGGTACTTTATAGACTACTTTATTATTCACATCAAGATCTCATCTATTCCCTCTGCATTCATATTTTATAGTACTTTAACTGATTGATTTGATTTGACCCAACACTTTGATGGCACCTTTGCCATGGAGGCTGCACAGACATAACACAAATAATTTACTTGATTCTTTTCAAAACTATTTACCTTACCCTTGGGTTATTTTATGAACTTCTGGCCTTTTGGTTCTGACCAGATTAACCAGTAGACAAAAGCAGGTAAAACACAAGTCCCCAGTCTCCAGGAGTAAAATCCTTACTTACTCACTTATATCGTCATATTTGCAGTGCTGTACAATACAATTGTTTTCATTCTAATGCAGCGAAGACTTCAGAATTTAGCCCTGAATTTGTCTAATTTCCAAAGCACCTCCTGGTGCTTGTTTTTTTCTATCTGGACTGCCAGGTTTCATCTCCACTGAAGTCACATGAACAATATTGACTCTCGCCCCTGTCTGAATTTGCCCGTTTTGTGACACAGGAAGGCAAGATAAGTTTTTATTTCCAAAACCTTGGTGTTCCTGCAATATATGAGGTAGCTGTGATGGTGACGCAGAAACAGAGCCTGAACCTCTGCTCCCACAAACAGGCATTCTGCATTATCCTTCCTCAATTTGAAACAGTTGAGAACTCTGCTGCACTGATCAGTAAGAAGCCCTTAAAAAAAAAAAAAGTGTTTAAAGTATTTTTAGAGAAAATAGCAAAGTAAGTCTGGGTATACTTTAAGATTTCTTTCTCTTTATTTGTTTTGTTTTCTGTTGTCCATGTTCCTCCATTCCAATGCAGGAAAAACCAGTGAAGAGAGTTTTGTTTTAACTGGGGATTATCACAGGATTCGGTCCTTCTGGTAGTAAACTCCCTACTGCTTTCACAGTTTTGAATGTGTTTCTGATTTGGATTATGGCTCATTCAGAATCTTCTCTAAATTTTCACTAAATTTACATTTGTGGTTGCTCCCATACATACACTTTGTGGTTCCAATACAAATGCAAAACTCTGTCTTAAATATATTCCTATAGTAGGTCATAGTCCTGCAACCCCTGAAGCAAAACTTGCTTAATGGCAGAGTTGCAAAGAAAAACACATCAGAAAGGCAAATCCATCATCTTTCATTAGGAAGAGAAACACCTGTCCTGTACATGTGTGTAAAGTCCTGCTCAGTGAATCTGATTAATTGCCCTGTAATTCTAATGTCCTATAAAAAGAAGTACTGGAGGAATTCTCTAATAGAAATTACTGCTATTCTCAAAGGTATCATCAGCTAATAAAGAAATCACATTAATAAGCTAAATTTCAAGCTAAAATTTATATCTCTCTGTTTTTATGGTTTTCAAACTATTAATTCACATACTTCGTTGTAGGTTGACTTAGTATTGGGAAGGAACTCTACTCCGAACTGTTACTTTATAATTCTTTTTCTAGTTCATGTTTCCTTTCTCTGCTTGCTTTTGTGTTTTGTTGTGTTTTTTTAATCCAAAAATCTAAGTGCTGACATACATTCTTCGGCCAAAATTTTTACATCACAAGAATGAAAAACTACTGGTGACTCTGTGGCTTTTAAGTGTCACCTTTCTTTACAAATCCTATTTTATGTTTCATTGTCTGGCTTCACTTCAGTTTACAAACGTGACAAGACTGTTTTAAATCTCAGAAAAAGGTAAAATAAAGTGTCCAAATAACAGGTTATAAGTGGAGAGCTTATTTATTTCTCTTTGACTGGAAAGCTATCAACATCTGGCTTCGTCAAACAAAGGCCATTTTGAAATGGTATTTGGGCAGTGACTGAACCCATGTGGAAGATGTATTTACAGCACAGGAGATGTCAAATAACAGTCAAAGTAATTTGGGCATCACAGGAAATAATAGAAGTGATTCTAGTGCTTTCTGTGAAAACCTTCAAATTCCCATTTCATTAAAAATTCCACTCTGCAGCTGGTAGCAGAGATTACTGGGTTTCACCATCTGTGCAGATTAATGTTTCCTAAAGGAGAATGAATGCAACAGATGAGATGGTTGGCTTTTCAGATCAAACAAGACCTCAAAGTAGAATCTCTTCACTGACTCTTGCATCTTACACCTGTTTCCTTTTAATCACATGACTGAATTGTTTAGGAGAAACAATTCCAGCTTGCCTTAAAGCTGATTAATTTTAAGATTGCAGATCACCAAGATTCTTGTGGGCTGGTAGCTGTGGAGAATTGATGATTTTATTGGGTAGATTTTGTTACAGATTGGTTGAACACCTCCTTTAGATGTTACTGCGTTCATATCCAAGAAAAATGTCTTCACCCAACATGCACAGTGATTTAAAAGCATCCCAGTGTGTGCTCCAGGCTGAATTAGCAGTGACAACCACTACGGGGAAACTCCGCTGCCTCCAGTCCACACCCCTGTTGTTTTCGGTCTCATCTCTTTCTTTTTGACTGTCTATAACTAATCTTTCCAGGGGACTGAGCATGTGATTCATTTAAATTGTGTTTTTAAATCAATCCTATGTCACTACATATCTTACAATGTTATAATTTTCAAGTTACATTAGCTTCACCACACATCAAACACTGAAATAAATTCTTGGCAGTGATCACTGTACTAGGATTCGTCAGTAAAATTAATAGAGTTTCTGGGTTTGCCAGGAAATGGGATCATTAATTTGACTATTTCTTGAGGGCAAGAAAGGAAAGCATGGTACCTGCTTACCAAACCAGGTATCAATCCCTCCCTGGGTTTCCTGATAAATATTCTGGTTATTTCCATGAAATACAGAATGTTTTACTCTGTTCTGATGGCCAACACCAGACACTGCTGCTGAGGGGAAGGAGATCCATGGCATGGTGGGCTCAGCAGCCTTCTGGAGAGGAGAGGCAACAAGGGTTGGGACCAGGAGTGGGGCAGCTGCCCCATCCAGGGCAGGGACTGCCAGAGCCTCCTGTTCCTGAAAAAGACACTTGGCCCTGTGTAAGGAGCAGCAACAGCACAGGGTGTTACCATCCCCATGGATTAAACACTAAAAAAGCCCAGCACCCCAGGAACTACTTGCTAATACATATACAAAATTAAACTCACTGGCAACATTGGTCCTTGCTCTCCTTTGCATTTTCCGTTTATTGAAACCCAGCTGTTCACTGCCTGTTGCCATGGGTAACCAGCAGTGACATTCAAGGTCATCGATGAAGAGCAAGCCTTTGCCCCCTGGATATTTCCCACTTTCTTGGAAACTTGCATCCTAGAATAAATTCCTTTAAAATAATGTATTTTGGTCAGTGTAGCACTTGGGTTTGTTATTTTTTTAAATTTCCATTCACTGCACTTCTTTGGTCAGTCCATTACTGCTCCCCCGTGTTAATTTGTAAGGAGCAATATCCCAGAAAGCTCCTGGTTCAAGGAATGTCTCAGAAACCTGTCACAGTGTCAGCAAGGCTGCTCTGTCCTCCATTAGGACAGACTGGTGACACCTGACTGTATATGCAGAGCACCAGAGTGCTGTGGAACCAGCAAAGCTCCTCTGTGTGTATTCTACCTGAGCAGCGGCAAGTCTGTTCATTCTGGTATTTTGAACATGTTTAAAGTTGTCTTTTCCCCTTTCTGTAGCATTGGTGACTCATTTAGAGAGTTTTCTGCCGAGGAAATAGTTTATAGAATTCATTAAAGCATTTTCAGAGGTAAAAAGTCGGTTTCGTGGGAAGATAGGGAAAAAGGCCATTCTTCTAAATGGGAGTTTTCTGGTGATTCATCATGCAGTTCTACTTTATATGATTTTCAAATGGTTAGCAATGTTCCGTGTTGTTTAAATTGGGTTTTATTCTGTTTTTTTGTTTAACCTGTATTTGTCCATTGTTTGGTTTATACTTTTCATGTAAACAAGCTGCCTGATTGTGAATTAGAGAGAAATTAGTATTTTCAAATATGTTTGATGTTGTCTGTGAGCTCTCCTTGCATTTTTATAATTTTGTCAGCTTTCCAAGCCAATATTTTTCTCTAGAAAGATGCTACTTAAGAAATGAGTATCTGGGAACAGAGGAACCAAATTACAGCTTCGCTTAGGTGAACATAACTGCTTTTGATGCAAGTGGGAGTTTCCCTTGTTTATCTGGTGTGTAATTTGGAAAAGTGCATTTTACATCTAACTTGACCCAGATTTTCCTACACTGTATTTGTGAGATAGAGGGAACCAGCACAGCAGACATCAAAGTGTTTATTTGGTACCTACCCTGGCCTGAGAGTATAGACTTCGAAGTATTTTCCAGCCAGGGAGCTGGAAGTGAAGAGACCTATCAGCTCTACCTCTGAGGGAATTCAGTTGGCATCTAAAGGCACTGAAGTGTTTTAGTCTGGGTTATGGAAGGTGCAAATGACAGTATTTACCTATTTTACAAGCAAGTTATGATGATGAAGTATTAATTGCTTACAGTGTAGTGGATGGATCTAAAAACTCACCAAGAGGGCTTTGCAGCTTCCCCATGGAAGTCTCCTCGATGGATAAATGTCAGCCCCATCTCAGCAGAACAGTTGTCACCCTCAAAGTGTTTCAAGTGCTGGTGTGACAGCTGACAGGGGAGGCAGCTGGACTGGAGCTGGGGCTGGACCTGGGATGTAGCTGTAGGATCATAGCTGCTGTAATGGGGCGAGGAAGGATGGAACCTGCACATAGGTGGAGCAGGAGCTAAGAAGGATACACAAAACCAGGCATCCCACAGCAAAAGCACAAAATGGATGTGGTTTCATCCTTTATAGGATAAACACTGTCACTTTATTTGTTGTATGTTCATATTCATGGCAGGCTCTCAGTGCTGAGGATGGGAAGGTGCCTGTGTGGCTTCCAGTCTGTCACAAACGTTCCTGTGAAGCACAGAGCACCTTCATGGACTGGTACAGAAATTCAGAGTGTAGAGCTTAATTGGAGCAGTGTTTGTGCTTCACTTCAGGAGTCAAGGCTGCTCCTCTCTTTTGTTTCATCTCCCCTCCTTTCTTCCCTTCATAGTCGAAACACTTGCAAAGGATTTTGAATTAATTTACGTCCTGCAGAGGATAAATGGCAGGAACTGTTTCTTACAGTTCTGCATTAGGACTGACTTCTGGAAGTTTTGCAAGGAAATCTCGTCACTTCTTACTCCATCAGGAGAGACGTATTCCTTTGGAATGTAGTTACTCTTTGTTACCTGTGAGGCAGCATTTCTCTGATGGACCTCATCTTCCACTGCCACCTGGGTGAGGTGGACGTTTGCACCTGTCAAAATGCACTTGCTTCATGCTGTGAAAAATAATTGGTTGGACAATGGAGCTGCTTTGAATTTACATGTGTGAATCATCCCACAATCCTTCCTGGTTTTGCGGGATTGGGCCCTGGATTTGGGAAATGACTGATAAATATTTTTCTAAACACCTATAATTTCAGAACAGTGGATGTTGCTGAAATGTCAGCACTTCTGAAAATGGCAATTTTACTAGGAAATGAAAAGAATGAACAGCTTTTGATGGTCAGGGCAGCAATGTCTGTGTTCTCTTGAAATTTCTGGAAATATATTCATATTCTGTTCTGCTTTGCCTGTGGTTCCCACACACACTTGGCACCACAGGTAATATCTGTTAGGAGAACTACTCCTCTGGGTAGATTTTGAAAGGATGGGTCCAGCATGAATATAAACTCCATTGAACCTAGCATATTTTGATTTGCAGAAGATTAGTGGTGTATATAGGACCCAAACCACCTTTTTTCCTCCCTTATACAGATTATTGCATTTATTTCAATGCATTTTTAAAATTAATAATGAAATACCAGGACACAACCTAGAAACATCTTATGATTATCTATGAATAAAGTGCTTTGCTCAGCATTACAGACTTTGAGTAGAACTGCAATGTTCCTGTAACATATCCACACATAATTTGACACAAACTAAACATCTTTGTTGACTTGTGAAACAAGACGTTTCCACAGACTGTGCCTTTTGTGCCACTAACCTCTTGTTAACAGGATTAAGAAATCAATAGTTGTACTGTCAAGAGAATGTAAATGTTTCCAAAGATGCTGTGATATATTTCTGCCCATTTCTACTCTATTCAGAAATGAAAAGTGTTCTGACTGTACTGCGTGTTCATAGCGAGCTGGAACCATTTCACATCTCTGAAATTCAAGGAAGAACTGTTAAAATACAGGTTGTACATGACTAATTCAGAAAAAAAATAAACCAACCCATAATAGAGTTAAGCCTATTTGAAATCCCTAAAGTATAAACAGGTACTGATGTAAATCCACGGATGTATAGCTACGGTTTTACTCTCACACTACAAGTTTACATTGTTCATTGAATTAATACAATGCTAAGAAAACCCCAGTGCAGATCCGTTTAGAAGTGTTTGGGTTAAACATGTCACATTACTGAGCTGACAGACTTCAGCTTTGTTGAACATTCACAAGCCAAACCTATTTTCTCACAGCTGTCTGAAATGCCAGAAATCTGTGTTTTTAGAGGATTCCCATAAGATCCTGTTCCACTTCTCTGTTCCTCCTACCACTAAATGCATTGTTTTATGCCCAGCTTCTCTTTGGTAGACAACTGACTGATTTGCTGATCAGAGAGGCACTTGCCAACGTGCCTTCTTGGAAATACAGGCATTTTTAGAGCAGCATATTCTACCCATTTTATACTTTTTCCTAATATTCCAGTCTAAAATTGGCAAACCTGATGCACATTCCCACCAACCCACTTTATCCCATTTAAAAATAGCCACGCTAATACTGTGAGCTCAAACAGGACAGATTTGCAGTTTTCTGTATTAAATATGGTGAAATCTGTGTCAGTAATAAATATGTTTTTCTAGAAGAGACATGTTCCAGACTAGAGAAAGTGGGGCCATCAAAGAGAGGGGAGAATGTCAATGCAGTGTTTATATTTCACACTCCTCATGTTTATATTTCATATTTCATATGAGAAGGCTGGAAAACAGATGTAGTTCAGGGAAATGCAGACAAACAGGAAAGACAGTATGGGTTTTCAGATAATGACAGACAAAGCTATTTTAGGTGGCCAGACACGCTGACAGAAGAAGTGCCCATGAAAATGTTCTGCTGGTTGTGTGGAGAACTGCACTGAGCACTTGGAATTGTTTCTCAAGGCAGAAGCTTGACTAGCAAACTAGTCCTGTATAAAACTTCTATATCAAGTGTCCTGTTGCACCTGTGCTTGTGTGCAGCCTTGGCAGAGCCCTGTCAGGGTGGAATCCCAGCTCCCTCCAGCCCCTGTGCCAGGTGCACTTTGGGCACTCACTGCAGGGGCTGTTCCTGCCTGGCTTTGTCTCGGAGCAAGGTTAAAGACACAATGCAGATCTGCAAAAGGCAAACTAGGCCCTAATCAGCAGCTGAGCTTTTGGAGCTCTGGCCTTGAAAGCGGAACAATATAAAGGAGGTCTTATGAAAAACAGAGGAGAAGTTAAGGGAGAGCAGTAATAGACAGATTTGGGAAAACGGAGCTGTTACCCACCCCTTACCCAGCATTCGGGTTTCATTTATGCTGCATCTTTATCTGCTGTGAGAAGAAACATCAGGAGAAGCTCAATGGAAAACCCATCTGTGGGATAATTGTCCATTTTTTCCTTCATTTCACCTGTTTTCAGTGAAGCTTAGCGATCCGGCATCAACAGTTCACGAGTAAGAGGCTTCCCCTTATCTCCAGACCTTCTGACAGCTGGAAGATAATTTCTGGTCTCTCTAACCATGCTCAGCCACCTAAGGAAAATACCATTTCCCACTGCCAGAGCAGAGCAAGTAAAAGCACAGGTAGAAGTAAATAACTTGGCAAGTAAAACCCCCTTGTATACCTCACACCCAGTTCCCAGTCCCTGAGTCCACCCAGAGGCTCACCAGGTCTCACAGCTGGGAATGTTCAGTGTTAATAACACACTCCCCACCTGCACAGATGGACATTCAAGGTGCATTTCTTACTATGTTCTCAAGTGCTTCCTCAGAACTCTCTCCATAGCAGCTGAGCCCCTCACAATGGACTGTAAGAATTGTCCTGATAAAAGGATCCCTTTTCACCTGCTTGATCAGCTCCTTATAATCCAACCAAGGCAATAGAGTTTCTCATATTTATAAGGGAAAAGGGAGTCTTTCCTCACTGTAATGACTCCAAAGCCAAGGGCATGCCCTGAGATACCAGTGGCAAATCAGTATCTTCCTGAGCAGATTTGTCTTGACAGCCCTGCGTAAAAATCAGAAATAAAGTAATGAGTTTACACACTACACAGCTGCCACAGTACATGTGATGATGGCAGATTGAAAAAAGAAAGCAAAGAGAAAGGGGATAAATTAAGATTGCTGAGAACTTTTCAGAGCTGAATTGGAAAAATAAAAGCCGTCACTATATAAATTTGGCAGTGTAAAACTTACCTGGCAGTTGTGGAAAGTCTTGAAATGGTGAAATGCTGATGAGATGAAGCCGTGGGTCTGTCCGCCTGGAGTTTGCCATGCTCATGACACATAGGCTGAATATTCTTATTTTTGTCCATTTTAAAAACAAGTATTTCCTCCATAAAGAGCAAAATTAATTGGAATTCTTCACGTAAAAATGTCAACAGTGATTCATCCAGTGGCGTCCTGTGGAAATACTCCTTTCTCAGTGGAACTGGCTGTGTGTTGCCTGTGCAGCCCTTCCAGTTTCATCTGAACTTGTTTCATCAGACTCTTTATGAAATGTTCTTCAAACAGCCAAGCAGGTGTTTACAAAGGCTTCATTTCTAATAACTGGTTTGAAAAGCCACATATACTCAGCCATGTGTTTTAGCCATTGCATCATTTATATGTATTTTCTTTATCAGTGGTTCCTCAGAAAGCCAGTCTGTTTTTATCAAGGTTATTTTTCAGTATACATTTACATTGGGATGCTTTCCTGTGCATTTATATAGGTATAGCTGCTTTATATATTCACAGAGTATCCAAAATAAAAGAAACATTAAATAATAAAGTTGAATTTAGCCATGATCTCAGTTTTTGCAGTGCTGTAAAGTCACAATAGCCTCATTAGCAATGTTGCTGCCCAGTGTGTTCAAGGAGAGGGGAGCAAAGCAAAGCATTAGAGACTGAAGTCATACATACACCAATGCATGCACAATGGACATTAAAATTACTCCAGATTTATACTAATAGAAGAAAAAGTGAAATTTTCAATTCGGTGACTTCTGTCCATTGTTCTTTGTGCTCATCTGCTGGCTGCTGGCATCCCTTAAAGCTGTCTGAAGCATCAGCTTGAGAAATGCATTTCCAGAGTGAGCTGAGATGGCAGATAGCTACAGGAAGGATTATAACAGTTGTTTAAAAAAAAAAAAAGCTGATGGAAGCAATTCTCTTTGGGAGATAGCTTTACATATTTCATAGCACCTGGCTTAATAACGGTGATGCCCAATCCATGTCAGCAATCCCCAGGCACAGGAGAAACACAAACAGTGAGCAGCTGCTTTGTGGAGGCCACAAACACATCATCAAAAATTAAAACAGGGTTCAGGGGTTGTATAGTGGAGATTTACAGACCTAACAGCAATATTTGGGCCGTTTTCACAAATCCCCCTGCAGTCAGGCTCCTTAAATAGGCTGCTGCTTGGCCTAATTTGAGTCCCATAGCTTCCCTTGGGCTAAGCAAAACGTCCAAAAGTTTTAGTTTGATACTCTGGGAGGGTTCTCACCTGGAAACAACACAAACATACCCTGGGAAGCCTGATTAAAATCTAAGGGTCACATTATCTCTTTTGGAGTTGTGGGTAAAAGAGGGAAATACGTGAGAAAAAGCTGTCCAAAACTGGTTTTGCCCAATTTTTCCCATTCCCTCTCACAAGTAAGGAACACAGGGTCTGTCCTACATCTGTTTTGAACCTGAAGCTTTATGGATGATCAAGTTTTTTTGTAGGAGGACCTTTTGAGATTCTCAGAAATTCCTAAACTGGGGCAATCTCTACCTTCTTAGGAGGGTTAAAATAGAAGCAAATATTTCTCAGCTCTGCCTGGTCCTTCTGTCTCCTCCTGCATCCTCAGAGCAAATAAGTCGAGATAATGCAACAGAGGAAGAGCAAGCATCACAGCTTCCCAGGATACAGCACCATTGTTTCCAGGCTGCAGCTGCTCCACAGAGCTGTAAATTCAGGCATCAAAGCAGTAATGCTGACTTTATTGCCCTGAAGAGTGTGGATACCTGATGGCAATGTTTTTCTGTGGGGCTAATGGGAGAGGGAAGGGGATGCACAGCAGGACCAAGGCAGGGAGGAAGCCCTGCTCAGGGCTGACATCCTCAGAGCTAGCAGGTGAGTTTTACAGTGCAGAATAACAGCAGTGCTGGGAAGATTCAGTGGGAAATAAACTGCTGATGGGAGCACACAGGTTTGGAGCTTTGGAAAAGTTGAGTGACAATGTGTTGTCTGGATGAATCTGTATGTTTTTCTCTTTCAGTTAGAAATTGGCCCCAAACCAAATTGTCCAGGTCAAACAGGCCAAGTCTAAACAGGTTAAAATCAAATCTAGCTTTAAAAAGCAAGAAGTGTAGCTTATCTTCACTGACATTTTCTTAGCTCTTTGTTTGAAAAAGAACTGGATTTTTATTGGACTGTTTTTAACTTTGTTATCTTACTTGCTTTTTAAGTATGGCTGAGTACGGAATGCTTGAAACATGCACTGGAACCATATGAAACTTTAATGAATAAAGTGCTGGAGTACCAGAGGTTTAGTGTTAGGCTAAAAATGTTAGGTCTGAAAAAAGGAGTCCATTTCTGTTTTTATTTACTCACATAACATTAATAATTAATCTAGGTTTCTATTAAGGAAGACTTTGTTGTTGATGGAAAGGATAAAAAGAGTATGCAGAAGGTGAGTGAGACCAATGTGACATGGTGTAGACTTGTTTAATCTCCAGCTTGTGTCATAATGCAAACTTCAGAAAAACATACGAGTTCTGCACGAGAATCCTTACAGCTCTTTGGTTTTAATGCCTGATTTTTTATATTTTGCCAGCAGAATGAATAATTGCTACCATTCTGCTTTTGTTTGTATTTCTTTGTAGTCCAACATACTCTGCACCATTGACATGGAATTCAAATACCAGCAGTAAATGAAAACTGCTGCCATGGCACCTTTATTGTTTCTGTGATTTCATCAGTTGACACTGGATGGGTGGGACAAGATAAAAATCCCCACACTGAAAGTTATGAGGGGGAGTTTAAAACTTTCTGAGCGCCTGAGTTTGTTTCAAATGCTGATTCAAGTCAAATGAAATGTTACTTGTCTGCTCTGAGCCATCCCAATAGCTCCAGGTACTGCTGCTAAGCGTTTTTGTTCCTAGGATGTTCATCCTGCAGCTCAGAAAAGGGGAACCAGAGTCCAATTTAGCCCTAGATGTGTATTCTAACAAAAAAAAAAAAAAAAAAAAAAATACAGTGTTAAAAGTGTAGAGCTGTTCTTTTTAAGATTTCTAGCCAAGAGCAGTGTTTGAACTAAAAGGANACCCATGGGCAGGGTTATAGAGGCAGGATAGCAGATCCTGTGCCTGTCACTGCATCCTACTCAGAGGAGTAATGTATCACACATTATCTCTCCTCAGGTAACAGTCCCAAGGCATGGAAATTCCTCTTCTCCAATTGGCCACTTGAGTATCTCCTTAGAGGGCTTTGCAGGCTGTAAATTGTAAGAAGGCAATAAAACTGTAAAAGGAAAGACTAAGACTGTGATTGTGGATTACACTGCTGAGCCATAAGAACCGTATAACTAGAATTATGGGAAGAAATAAATAGAAAATTGAGGCTGAATATCAGGAAAAACTTTCCAACAGTGAGAACCAGTAGGCTATGAAGGAATCTCCCACGTGAAACAGTTGATGCTCTGATGCTCTTAGTACTCGGGAGTCTCAAAACTGAGCTGGGCAAAGTGTTCTGTGAAGAACATCCTGAAGAAGTCTTGCAAGCTGATCTTTTTTTCCTCATGTACCCAAAAGGCCTTGAGAGGAAGCCCCCATTTCTCTGCCTTTTCTTGTCAGTGATGCTCCTTAAGTTTGTTATTACATGAGGTTAAAAATATTCAGCTGAAATATTTAGTTGCTCTCTCACTATATCAAGTCTTCATCAACTGGTACCTGTCAGTGTCTGATAGACACAACACAGGGCATTTATTTTTTCAGTCAGGAATTTCTCTCAGCCCCACTTTATTTGTTCTTCCTAGAAACACAGGGCTTGTAACACTCATCTTAAATGTTTTCACCTAAAATGTTCAAGTGGGCTCTGTTGCCTTTTTCAGAGCAATTTTTTTTCTTATTAATGACATTCCAGAAGCAGTTTATAACCATCTCTATGCATTTCTTTGCAGTTTGATTTTGCAGGTTGAGCCTCCATAGCACAGGGTGTGACAGTTTCTATCTGGTTTTACTCTTATTGCTGAATACAAATGTAGAATTTGTCTGGAACATTACTGCTGCCCTGCAGCTCTGGTAGTTTTTTATGCTTTGTCTTTTTAATGATTATGTGTAGTTTTTCTTCCAAACTCCTCTTCTGCTGTTTACTGGAGTTGTGAAGTATTTACCAACTTCATGAGATGTGACCGATGCATAAGGAGGAAAATGGATTTGATTATTTAAATTGCATGGAAAAATATGCACGTTGTCAAAACAAAGAGTGTAGGATTGTATTCTCTCTTACACTCTACAAATCAGGAGTAACTGCATTGGAAATAGTGGAGTAATATCTCTGCAAACCAAATTTAAATACCAGTAAAATCATATCTCCCTATCTGATATACAAGAATACTGAGGTTTTAAAGATGACATTTTAATTTGAAAACTCTTTACCTCTTACTTGCTGTCAACAAGGCTAAAAGTAATTAAAATTGGCATAAAATATTTTCCAAATCCTGGTTCATTTCTTTCCTTTCACTACACTTCCTACGAGCAGTTTTTCTCATTTTATGTGGATTTTTCTTTTTTTCAGTAGTGATAGCCTTTTACTGTTATTGCATTTATTATTCATTATTGTGGATATGATACTGCACCAATTGGCAATGATCTCAGGGAATGTTTTCATATCAAATCTGGTTTTAAAGTTTCCTTACTAAGCTGGGTATTTGGAGTTAATTGAAGTGTGCTGAGGTTGGGATTGACTTGGGTTACTCAGCATAAACTGAGCAATGCAGCTCAGAGTGCTCCAGATTTGTACCAGTGCAGCTGAGTTAATGATCTGATTCCTAAAGTGGGATTCAGCTCCTGTGATTGGAAGTGTTGAGTTTCACTGAGGCTGCATCAATGCAGAGAGATGGGCATTTCCAGAAGCAATCTGGTCAAAAAAGATGAGTGAACGAATTTTACACTGTAGGTACCCTTTGCTCTCCCCTAAGTGTAATGGTAGAGAAGACTATTAGTTTAAAGCAAGATAATTAGGTATTAAACAGCAAAAATAAGATTACTCAGAAAAAAGTAGACGACACAAACCATCTTTTTAGAGAAATATCTTTTAGCCTTCATTTGCATGCTATTTATGCCACTGCAGAAGTGTTTATGCTGCAGACAAAGTAACTGGTGGAACTGGTTCTCTTGGCTACCCCCCATTCCAGCCCAGGTGCATTCCCATGAACACAGTGCAGGACATGGTCATTGCAGCCCTTACGAGTCCTGCACACATGTGCTGGGAGGTGCTGCTGGGACTCTACAGCCTGGCCTTAAATCCTGACATAGAAATGTCTCTGAAATATTACGTAACTGAGAAAAGGCCATAGGTTGATTCAGCTTGGTTTTTCAAATGATACAGATTTTTTTTATTAATAATTTTATATCGCTGTTGATGTACAGTGAAGCTTATAAGAAGACAAAGTATTTATGCTTTCTTACAGTTATCCCAAGAAAAGAAAAGATAGCATTGAGGCTCATCTGATTATATTATACTTCTGTAGTTTAGAAGATTTTCCAATTTTATGTATTGATAAAATTACTTGAAGCTGAGGATTAAAGAGAAAGGTTTAAAGCAGAAAAGCTGATTTAAGACTGAAGATCTTTCTTAGCAGCATCCATTTAAAGTTAATCTTTGATCATCTGTGAAGCTGATTACCTAACATATAAAACCTATAAAAATTATCCTCTCTTTTATTATGCAATACAAATACTGTATTCTTTCAAATTCAGTTGATCATGAGTAACATTCAGAAAATCTGTTAACAAAACATTAGTCAGAAATATGACAAGAGAGCTCCAAACACACCATGAGGATGGAAGGAAGGGAAGGACAGAGGAAAGAAAGCTTTGTCATGGTCACTCTCAGCAGTGAAATGGAATCCCAGGATCACAGAGAAGGCTTGTAAGGCAGAGTTCCTTCTCTCAATATAGTGAAGGGTTTAATATTTAAACATACAAGAGGATCTTACAGTCTGTCTATTGATTTCACATGCTCTTCAGCCCAGATATGAAATACTCCAGATACTCCTCGATGCATCATTGCCAAAAGTGAAAACAAAAACTGTGTTCAGCTTGCCAGAGTTTCTGGGCCTCCTCAGTATTTGCTTCTTGCATTCCCCTCAGTAACTGTGTGATTTCAGCTAACTCTGTCTCAAGTCCAGTTATCCACAACAGCACCAACATCCACCTGAGGCCAAGAGCATCCCTGCAATCTCATAACAGTAGAGCTCTGAAAGTGACTCCACTGCAGGGTCTCATCTGAGCATTTCTGCCTGTCAGGAGGTCTACATAGAAAGTAGGAGAAGTTTCCTGAAGTTTTCACATCCTCGGACACTATAAATGGAGGGATTTTCACAGAATATTTTTACTTATTCCCCAAAACCAAAGGGGTGGGGGTGAAGGGAAGAAGATGGGAAACAAAGGCAACACTACTAATTATCAGAATCCAGGCAAAAATTAAACAACTCCAGAGTAATTTCTCAGTTTATAAATCACTTTGTCTCCATCCTTGCACTTTGTTTTACATTTGTTTTGAATGATGTAAGAGCTTTAAAGTCTTCTCTGCTCCTATCCTGTTTATATTCCAAAGGTTCATTTAACACTGTGCCAAATAAATTTAAGTCCAGAAGAGTCTTGAGCAATTAAGAAAGCTGCTCAGGCATCCCGTTTTCTGTACCTTCAGAGTGTTATCTGTTATTTCCATTTATAAAACAAAACACAGGGCATAAAACTGAGACTTAGGATTACTTCAGCTGGAAGACAAAGTCTTGCTTGCCACAGATCAAGATTTCCCATTATCCAGATGTGAAACCTTTCCATCTGATTTCTGTATGAAGCTTTGAGAAGGTGCTTGTCATGCCCTCTGTCACACAAACCCATCAAACATTGGTTTTTCATGTTCATTATGTGGCCCTTAGCTTGAAATTAAGGGCCAGGCTTTATTAGTCTTACATTCAGGCAAGCTTTGAATAACCGTTTTGAGGGCGAAAAAAAATCTCTTTCCAACATCTAATTTGGACAAAAAAGACTTAAATGTAGGGTATTTCTGCATAAAATGTGTCACTGGCAGATCAGCAGTGTCTTTTGCAAAGTGTTTTCATGTTGTCGGAAATTGTAGCTGTTGAGATGATTCCAGATAAACTCACTTTGCTCATTATATGTGCCTTGGCTGGCACAAAAATTTGTCCTGGGAAGTGCATTTTCTGAACTCTGGTACAATTTAAGAGGATGCAGGGTTGCAGAGATCCAGTCAAGGGAATCTTAAGTGTGGGGCATGAGGATAATGTACTGCTTACAGAGCTTTTTCCCATGAAAAGATAGAAGAGGGGTTCCCAGGCAGGATTTATTGTTCTAAGAACTGAATTTTCCCCATGAGTATGTCACTTTTGGTTTTTTGGGTTTTTTCCTGCTTAATCTTTTTTTTCTTTATGATTTTAGGAGGCTTGGTATCAATGAGCATTAAATTTAATTTCATGGTGTTTGTGAGACCTATTTTCTCAGAAAAATAATTCTCAAGGCATAAAGTTACTGTCACATCAGAACAAAGATGAAAATGCTTATCTGTTTTCTAAATGATTGGACTCTTTAAAGAGTTCCTGTTTTAAATAGCCCAAATAATTCCGTTTGCTTGCTTAGAGAAATAAAATCTAATTTACAGTAATTAAAGCACATTAACCTGATTAAAAATTATCTCCATCATCCTGTATTTAATACCCAGCAGCTTTGCTGCTGAGGCAGTATTGGTTTACGCTGAGAAGGGATTGCTCTGTTGAACAGGCAAGTTCAGCAGCAGATAAAATAGGGGAAACTGGAGAAAGTGAAAAAGAAGCTGGTAATTTTAGAAGTAGTTTTTTAATTCCCTGTGAGTTTATTTGACCAGCAATAACAGTTTCGTGGGAGAAAAGGGAGAGTATCCTTCAGAAATACCTCCAAGTGCTGGAGGGTTTTTCCTTATGCATGACATGGAGCTACAGCAAACTCCTGGAGGCTCAGAAAGCTCCATCCTGTCCTGGTACAGCTCTTTTACAGTGACATTTGGGGAGGATGCTTTTGGCTCAAACTTCCATGTCTGCACTGACAGCCAGTCCAACCAAAAAAAGTGAACTGGGGTGGTGTCAAGATTTTCCAAGAGTGTTGACCCCTGAACTCCAAAAGGAAGAGAAACGTTTAAATTTGCTGCTGCTGTTCAGCACATCATATTTTTGTAAGTGGAACAAACAAGTGGAAGTTGTGGAATACAGCCCTAAAATTCCACTTCTTTAGAAAGGGATGGTACTATGGGATCCTTCTGGAATAAAAGTGTATGTACGAAACTTTGTGTTAAGCATGAGGCATAAGATATGACCTATTAGCACAGAAAGTTTTAGGTAGAGAAGGGGTATTAATCTTTGTTATTTCAATGGGAGAGAAAAACCCCTCCTTTTAACCTTTTAGATTCCCATTCTAACCTTCTGTATTCCTTTTAGAATTTAGATTTAGGCTTTTTTTCTCCTGAACACTAATAAAATTTGTTGGAGCAGAATCACTACTACACTGCACTGTAGTGTTACATGCAAGTTCTTACTATTCTTTCCAGAAGATCAGATTCTGTGAATTAGATTTTATTAATTACAGCCTTGCAGTAACCTTACAAAATCAGAGGCATTTCAAATATCTGAGTGGAATTCAATCTACCATCTCATTAAGTTGTTAAAAAACTCCTCTTGCAGAAAAGACAGCAAATAGGTTGAAGATACGTTTACCATCTACAGTTATCTGCTAACTTTAACTCATGTTTCATGTTTCAAAGGAATTTAAATGATGCTTTTTTGAGTGAATTGGGAGTTCATTGGTTAGACACAATATCCCATTTCCCAGAGTCACAAATCCTACATAATACATAGAGTAAAAGGAGATACACAACCTCAGAGGTACCTATTTTTTCTAGATTTCAGTTTCCAGTGAGTAAAAAAGCAAGTGCAGCGTACCATATTACATTATAAACTGGAAGTGTATTAAAAATAAATCCTTCTCATGCATCATATGTTGCTTTTTAAAGGAAAAATATGCATTAAAAAGATTTGTTCAATCATAGGTCTGCCTTCTAGCATCAGAGATCAATGTGCAGTCTTATTAAGTTGTGCTCTATAGATTTCTGCAGTCAAGTTCATCAAAGAACCCATTTCTCTTCCTCTAATGATGCTTGAACCTAAAGTTCTTCTCTGAAGTACTTTAATTTTCATTTGGTCATTACAAGAAGACAGTGACTTAATGAACTGCAAATAGGAGAAGAAAGTAACATAAATCATTTTTGCATCCTTTTTTGTGGTATTAGCATAAATCTTCCTTCATCCTTTTAATGCCTCCAGTGTTGTCTGCACATATTATTGTAAAAATTAAATTATACTGCATTTTTTGCAATCCAGCATACCAATAAAATATTAAATCATTAGAATAATCAAGTTAGATTAATACCAGCAAACTGTAATATTATTTTACATTGTGCTGCAGTAACTGTTAAGAGTGAGTTTCCTGCTAAGATAAAAACCACTTAACATTTATCATAAATAATCAGTAAAAATTTGTAAACTATTCTTCTGTGAAGACCTGCTTCAAAACACTTATTTGAAAAATATAAGCCACTGGTGTCTTGCCTTGGTGCTTCTGACTGAAGGTAATATTCAGGACTCTAAAATGAGATAGTATTTAAGATTTCTTTTTTCTGGCCTCCTATTTCTGGCTTCTCACTGTGCATAGTTTTTTATACCTCAAAAACCATGTTGCCATTATATTTTTCTAAAATAGCAACTAAGTCAGTCGTGCCAAAGAAAATACCTGAAGATGTAAAAAAAAAAATAATGAAAGCATGAATCACATCCAAAGGTAGTGAAAAGCAGAGTGAAAGGATAGAAATAATTGCTGGTGTCATTTTTCTGGGTTCAGTGCATTGGTCTGGAATCTGTTGCACTGTATGGGCAGCTGGGAGCCAGCAGAAAATGAGGATTCTGGAGATGTGCCTGATAACAAACAGGCTGATGTGCTTTGGAGACAACACAGGAGCAGTAAAACCTGGCCACGTTTGGAACATGGTGCAGCCCCAGCTGCAAAACCCCTGGGATTTTCGAGAAAGTCCCTTTGTTTCAGGGGTTGGAAAACATTTCTGCAAGTTTCCCACTCCAATTCTTTGCAAAATCTGTAGTAATAGCAATAAAGAAAAGGCAATGCCACATTCTGGGAGGGCTAATATTGCTTCAAAATAATGATATGAAAATAAAATAATGAGTGTGAAGCACCTGCTCTTTGTTCCAAGAGAGTTCCCCCTGGTCTCCCTGGGAGTTCCACAGAGAGGAGGCACTCCTGCTGCCACTTTTCCCTCACTCACCCTTCTTGTCTCCTCTGTGCTCTGAAACCAAAGGTGAATTTTTCTCTGACAGTCTATTTTTTTTTTTTTAATGCTACACTAATTTTGCATCCCTATTTTTATTCCTACAATCTGCCTATTAATGAAAAGTTTTCAAAATATTAAATTATGATATGTTCTCAGTACCACTGGAGTGCTTGTTTTAACTCCTGGGTATTCATTATAGGGGATGAGGTCCTTGCACTTGCCATGTTCCAGAAAGGCTCTGACATATATGTACAAATAAAATTAATATTTCTGGCCACTGGAGCCTCTTAAACCTTTTTTTAAAAAAATGAATGAAAAGATGGAATTAATTGCAAATGAATGATTCAAAATTGTCATTTACACTTTTGCAGTGTAATGGTTTGAAAACAGTAAATATTTTTAGTGGAAGTGCTCAGTGAAAACTAAAAGCAGTGGCTGAAGAGGGATTTTATGTAACTTTTGGAAAATAAGAGTTTTCTGAATTTGGCGTTGCTATACTTCACTCCACCTGAACAGTATCCTTATTAAACCAGGATGGGGAGAAAATCACTGCAGTACCTCTGCAAATGGGTCCCCCAGTGGCTTTAGGCATTTGTTATTAAACACAGAATAACACTTAGGGTACTGAGCATCCTCAAAATGAAGGAATAAATCCTTAACAGGGAATCCTGGGCAATCACCTATATAAGTAGTACTCCAACAATAATAAACTGTTTAGCTTCATATGCTTTAATGTCTTTTATGCATTTCTTTCTTCATTTATTTTAGAAAACAATCTTATTTCAGTAGTAGCTCCAACGGGAGCTATTGCCCAGTATTAGGCAACAGAGGCAGCTTAGTCCTGGTAAAACACCTTTAAACATTGTGTGATATTTTTGAACAAACATAAAGCTACTCGAGATTTCAGTTCAGCTTCATGAAACTCTGTGCCAAATGCAGGATAAAGCAGTTCTTTATGAGACTTCTTGGTTACAAAGAGCCAAATGCTGGTACTCCTGCTCCCACCTGGGATTTGCTCTAATAATTGGAGGAGGAGGAGAAGATCTTTTGCCTTTTAATTACATACAAATCACTGGCATTATCCAGCAGTATTTAGGACTGGGATCTAATCCTAAAAAATAAATTCCGTCATTAAAAAATTATCATTATTCTTTTGTGTATTTCGTGCAAGTGAAGACTTTCCTTCATCATTAAAGTTTCGCTTTCAGAAATACATGCAGTGGCAACTGCAGTGGTCACTGTTAACCAAAAGTTAAGAAATTGCAGTTCTCTGTGTCACTCTGTAGTCATTATCACAGAATTATAGAATGGCTTGGGTTGGAAGAGACCAACCGAGTTTCACCTCTGAAATGAAAGATAAGTGGTAAGTATTTAATCCAGATTTAAGTGTATCTTACTGATTCTGTAATTTAATTATATTAATGATTTAATTTTCCTGACCAACCCTTGTGGAAAGCTGGCCAGGCCAGTGGCTGTGAAACCACTGCCCCAACCCCATGTTCTGACGACAAATAAATGCTGCTGTGGGCAGCTGATTCCTCTCACACATTACACTGAAGAGAACTAATGTTTTCTGGCAGCAATTCAAAGTATAATCTATGGGAAATACACTCGCTCATGTGTAATTGCAGACAGAGCTTGTCTGACCATACCTGCAGACTTTGTAGTCATGTGAAAAAGGAAGAATTCAAAAAATCATAGATAGATTCAGGTATTGTCCTGGATCCTGGCCAATATTCTTGGCTCCTTCTTATTAAAATACTGTTTTGCTGACAAACTGAGATGACAGCAGTGAAATGGGAGATGGTGGAGTCCCAAAATATCCAATGCACTTACTGTGCTATGCTATCTGTGTTGTAAAAAAAATTAAAACTAAAATAAATTAAATGATGCCACTTCTCCTGTCATACTTAATACTGCAAAACATGGCATTGGTTTCAAACCCTCTCAGGTCATCCTGAGGAGAAACAAAAGACCTGCCTAGAAAATTTCCAGCTAGGATAGAAGGAAAGGAAAAGATCTCTCCTCATTCTCTTATATCCCTCTTGCACCCTCATCAGGCAAGTTAACCAAATTTTTGAGCAAATACCTCTCCCTTATTTTTTGCTGATCCTCCCTGAGAAAAAAATCTCAACCTCTTCTTTCTGGGGAATAGAGTTTGCATTAATTGCTGCTTCAAACAGCATATACTTAAACATGGAAATTCAGTCTGAGATGAGACAGTAATGGAAATCCTGCCCCGAAAAAGGCAACAACTTCTCTCATAAGGATTCCAGTGCAAAAGAAAAGAGACAGAGAAAATATGCTATGGGGCACATAAAGAATTGATTCCAAACAAAATGTGTTTCAGAGATTTCCCACAAGGCATCAGCAACTTCTTAATGCAGTTCATTCCCAAATCCCTCCAGGGACCCAGTAAATAAAGGCAGCTCATTCTGCATCTCCACAGGTCCATGAGAAGGAGAATATTAAAATGCACTTGAGGATGCATAGAGGTGCCCAGAGGTGCCACAGCAGCCCAGGCACAGTTGACCTGTGTCTTTGGGCCTGACAATTTAGGCTGAGCAATGGTCAGAAGTCCCTGGTGGTGCTGGGAACCATTCCCTAATTGAAATTCAATGGCAGCCGAGCAGCTAATGAGCCAGGACTGGAGTCAGGGATGGCTAAATGAGCACAAACAATTCTCCTGGCACAGCACTGAGTCACCTCTCACTCCCATGTCTAAACTCATCCCAACTCTCCAAACTCAGCAGCAGGGCAGAAATCCTAATGCATTGCAAGGACTCTGCAGCTGAAACCAGGCTGTAACAATAACTTCACATTTGGACAAGGTGCTTTTTTCTTTTCTTTATGCTTATTCATTAAGTTCTAAACAGCTGTAAAGAGAAACTTTAGGCAAAGGGTGAGTAAGAAGGAAAAGGCTCAGTGCAGGGCTGAATCCAACTACATTAAATATTAAATTCTTTATATGATAAATGGGTTTCTGTTGCAAGCTCTGGAGCAGAAAATCTGTGATTTGTCAAGATCATCCACAAGAACTCATCAAACAAAGTGGAACATAAAGGAAAAATTACTTTTTAATAAACTTCCTAACAAGGAAACATGAGATCTTTCCAATTCCTGTTTTCTGAAAAGTTTTCAAAGAAAATATACAAACCCTGTCCTAAATTTAAAGACTGTACACTGTGGAAGAGCTTCTGAACTTGAAAGGTAACAACAAAAAATCCATACAAATTCAAAACACATAGTCATTCCAGACTCCTGCAGTAGTAGCTTGATCACCCACACACAGTTCCTTAAATCTCTTCTAAGGGTTTGGGCTGAAGATAACTGAAAATATTTTTATTCCTCATAGTATTCCATATAGGGCAGTCACAAGGTGAACATGTATCCATGTGTGTATGAATATCCTAAATGTACTTTTTTGCTGCAGAACAATGGGACAGTATTTTTAATGCCAAGAAAGATGACGAGGGAAGGAAAACTAATGAACATCTGTAAGTGACTGATGTTAGTCATTGCACGCAAGTCAGGGTGGTGTTTTCCTCAGGTGAAGAAGGATAATATATCAGTATGAAAGAAAGATTTTTGAATTAGATGTGAAGTCCAAAAGGAGAAAATACTGCAGAAGAAATAATTATGTTGGAGATAATCTTTATGGTTTGGAGAACATCCATGGAAGTTATCAGGTCTGTCCTGATGCTTCGTATATTGATGATTCAAGGATATAATAAAATTCTATTTTTAGGATAAAAGAGATGCCTGTGTTTCTCATTACTTCTAAGTCAGAAAAATTCGTATGTGAAGGTAGATTTAGGTAGATTTTTTTTTAATTGGGCATCAAATCCCTACTGAAGTTCAGTGATGTCTAATTTCCTCAGGCTTCTCTGAAAAACTCAGTTTTGATACCCATAAAGCTGGTTAGAAATTCCAACACCACGAAGACCTGAAAGCAACAGAAGACTCATTGACTTTCTTGGCCTAATGCCGACCAGTTCTCTTGCTGAAAAATGAATGAAAAATCACTGACTGATTATAGAATTAATCAACATGAAGCCTGCTAGAATCTCCTACCGTGAGGACATTCTTTTATGCCATAGTCACTAAGCAGAGCAGTGAGCAGTTGTGTTTACTGTCAGTTAAATACCAGAACCTGGTGTTTCCTCGAAAATCCCACAGATGGGATGTTTATCAGCACACTGAGCTGCGTTGGGGCTCCATCAGCCGTAACTGCAGATTGGCCATGCACATAAACCTGGAAAATCCCTTTTCTGCCCAGGAAATGTCTTTGTACTGCCAGCCTGCAGCTGCTGCTGCCTCAGACCGGCTCTGGCTGAGGAAATGCAGCAGGCAGGCGTGGGGATTCCAGTATTCCAGCAGCATCTGACTGCCAGAACCCATTCTGTGGTGCTTCTAGACCTGGGCAACCAGCTGTGAGACAGGGATTCAAATGACCTGGAAAGAAAATTTGGCTGCGCTGAAATCCATGGTAGAAGTCTCTTTTTCTTCAGCGGAGCCAGGATTTCACTCCTGGCAGTTGCCAGGCTGCTGTTTGTACAGAATTGCTTTCCTACTGAAGAGTGTTGATTTGGGGTGGGAGGAGGCTGTTTCTCCTGGAATTGTTTCTGTAACTGAGCCAAGACCTAGAGAATTCATCTCAAGCAAACCACTTCTACCTTTAATTTCCAAAAAAAACTTGAAAACTTTCCTTGCCTAATGCCAAGGACATGAAGCTTCTTTTTCAGCAAAAAACCCTCAACTTGGACACAATTTGCAAGCGAAACCAAGCTGTTAGAAAGAGGAGAATTGATGAAGTTGTGCGCTGAGCTGTTGACAGGCCCTGAGGAAAGGGTTTGCATCCAAATCTGTGAGAAGTCAGCAGTCAGCTCATGCTCCTATTAACCCAAATAATGCTCACTGACAGAGCCATGGATGTAACATTAGAACTGGAGAGCTCCTGGTGTGCAGCTTTATGTGCTGGTCATTAAACAGCCTGGCTGGAGCTGGGGGCTCCTGGCTTGGGTTCAGCTGCTGTGAATTCACAGGAGTGTCCCAGTGGCACCAGAAAAATCCCGATTGTCCCCATCCCTCCTCCAGCTCATGTGCAACACAGAGATAAGCAGCCCTCAGACACGAAGAGGGAAGCAGGTATAATCTGCAGCTACACGGAAAACTGCTAAATATTAAGAAAAAAATCCAGTTTTCTGTGCCAGTGAGAAGGTAGAGGAGCCGGTTTCCTCCCGCAGTTGCTGTGGCCTTCTTTCCCCTGCCCCCTGCAGTTCCAGCCAGATTACAGCGGAAACATTCCAAAGCCACAAGGAGGGAATCACATTCTTAGGGATCCATTTGGCATTGAAAACCTTTTTTCCCTACTGGAAAAGCCAGTTGTACATGTCAAACTGCAGCTGGCATGTTTGGTGACCAAGACCTGCTTTTGTGCCACCACTGTGAACTACCACAGCCATAATCTTTTTTCCTGTCCATTGCACTGTGGTGCCAAGGGCTTTTCAGTCACGACGGAATAGTTGTTGTGCAAGTTTAGAATCTGAGAGGTTTTTTCTAATTCCATTTTTAAAGTCTTTTTTTTTAGTTGGAGAAAAGTGATCCCTATGCTATTGGAAGGGGTTAAAAGAATAATAAATGTTCTAATACCTGGATTTGAATTTTTTATTTTGTAGACAATCACTTTACTGTTAATAGGCTACTTTTCCATATTTGTGTTTTAATCCTGAAAATATTATTAAAATAGGGAGGAATTTTCCTTCCTTAGGCTCCTAGTTTGTCTTTCCTGTGCAGTTTAATGTCCGTATGTAACAATTCACAAGGACACTGATATGAATACTCATTATTCCAACAAATAGGCTATTTATTTCTGGATAGAGTTACCCAAACCTAGTAGACAGAGCATCAGACCAAATCCCTGGGGTTGACTTGAATTTTATTGGAGTGTTAACCTCTGAGCTTTCCATACACTGTGTCATCCTGTCTGACAAGGAAATAGCAGAGATTCAGCCTCTACCTTTATTTAGTTGCACCCACGGTGTATTTTACAAGAAATGTATTTGCTACCGAATGCAGTAACAAATCTACAAATTTCTTGAAGAACTTAAGGCAGCCACAACTTCTCTGAGGGAAGAAACCCTCTATGGAAAAACAAAGCACAAGTTTAGAACGTGGGAGCAAACTGGTTGATTGCTGCTGTAGTAATTCAGTTGTCATTGGAATAATAATTATAATTCTAACACAACTGATAAACCACTTTAGAGGTATTTGAAATTGGCTTGAGCAGACTTCAAAAACTATTAAACTGGTGGAGCACACCCTACCAGTAAGTGTTACAGTGATACTGGTTTGACATAACGTGAAAGCAGAGAATGGCAACGTTCACTAGGCTTGGCTCTTATTTCCCTTACTCATGTAGGTGTTTGCATAAGGGTTGGAGGCTTTCTGCAGTGCTGCTCATTTGGGACTGAAATTTATTGTTCACTTTAGCTCCTAAAAAATTACCCAGTTTTTCAAGCTGATAGAAAATAGTGTGAATTATTCACCTTGCTTCATTATTATAAGACACTTTATGGTGACACTAGAGAAGTAATTATTTATAACATATGGCATCATCTTTTATCGATGTTTTCTCCTTTATCTTCTTTTAAACGTCTTGAAACTATGAAGTAAATCTTGAATCATCCAGTTAAAAGTGCCCAACAATGATAAATAATCGCATTATGTGCACAGGATTGAAACTGCAGTGTTTCTCTCAAAACTGTGTATTAGCTTTTACTTCTGAAAAACAAGACTTTTGACAGGAATTTTTCTTTAAGTGCTTGACTTTATCATAACACTGAATATCCACCCTGCAGTTTAGAGGCAAATGGAAAAAAAAATAGGGCTAGGGAGACTGTAGGCTTCTGCTTTTGAGAGAGAGTGAACCAAAATTAAAACACAGATTTAAAGGAAAACCTATTACTTGCCAGAAATAAGCCAGCTGGAGTAGTGTGAGGGAGAGAGAGAGAGAAAGACTCTGTGTTTGCGTGTGTGTGATAAATTGTGGGAGTGAGTTTAACTGCAGCTGTCTGACTTTGGCAGATAATTGCAATGGAGAGAAGGTGACTTTTAAAACACCAAACTCAAATTTTTCTTCTGGAATAAAGGCTAGAGCACAGCCAAGGGTACTTTGACACCAATCTGGAAAGCTCGTTTTGTTGAAAGATAAAGTGCATCTGGTATGTTAGTAGGTGTGGCCAACTCAAAAGAGAGACAGTTAAAACCTGGTGAAATCTTACATTTAATTGTGTTTTTATCATGATTCAGGTAAGATCAGAAGTACTTTTTCTATTTTCTGCAAAGTATATTTTCAATCAAATAACCTGCATCATTACATGGTGTTTCAGAAACACCACATTCCTCACAACATTAGAGGCTTTGTCTGAAAACCAACCTGGCAATTGAGTCAAGCCATTTCTCATTTCTTACCAGTTCAGGTACCATTCTGTCATTGTCTTCACAAAGACACCAAAACTACAACAGGTTTCTGGTTCAAGTCTTGAAAAAGATGCACCAGGCAAAATTAAGGCATTTTTCATGTTATGCTTTACCATCCCATCTTCTTTGCAGCTGTAAAATCCCAGAAGGAAGTCAGTAGGGATTTCATATTTGTTTGGAGGCTGGGATTCTGTTCTTTGAACTTCCAGCCCTTGTGCGTGTCCTCAAACGTGGAGAAAGCCAGAACACCACGGTTTAAATTAATGCTGCTGCTCTATTACTGAGAGCAGAACCAGACACGGCAACAACAACGTGCCTGAAATGTTCTGAAAGCAAAACCAACAGGGCATAAACAGGAGCAGGATTTAGTTAATACCAGACAAAATATTACCGCTGCAGTAAATGATGAGGGGATGTCTTGCTGATTTATGTCTGTGAGGAGCTCCAGAATGGTGACGTGGTGTGCTGCATTGACCAGTTCATGTAAAATTCAGCACAGCCTGGTAAAAATCCACAGCACAGACCAGCCCATCTTTACTGCTGTTAACCATCTACTTAACTGCTAAAACATGTTAATAGACTGTGCAGCAAAACAAGGCATTGAAATGTTGTTTAGATTCTTCTCCCCGAGCACTGATAAAGCTTTACTTATAAACTATTTTTTTAGGATGGACTAAAAATACCTGCCTCTTCCAGTTACATCCCAGAAATCAACAGGAAGGAAATTACTGCTCCTTCTCTGACATCCCTGCTATTATGGTCTCGGTGGGGTGAAATTACTTTAATTTGATTTTTAAAAAATATCGGATGGCTTCTGTATAATTACCCAGGCTGTTTATGCACCTCCCCAGCTTTTTAAATCCATTTCCAGGAGATCAGTCATTGATTTTGAGGAGATTTAATAACCCATTGGTAACTGTATAATCACCTGCAGCTGCCATGATTGCACTGGTTAGACTTTCTAATGGCCAGCAGCAAGTCAATATTTCCAGCAAAAATATGTGCATGTGTTCACAATTCAGTCCTATAAAATCATGTGGAGTTCTGAAAATGTGCATCTACTTAAGAATGTCGGTTCAGCTCCTGGGTGTGCTTTTAAAGCAAATTCCTCATCCACTCACTGAGATTCAGTTCATATCTGGGGAACCACCCAGTGCAAGAGCAGAGGTGGAAAAATCTGACATCACTGTGTGTGTGGGCAGCAGCATGGATGGGGATGTGGAGGGGTGTGCAGGGGATTTCAAAGACGTCTGAAAAACACACTTCTCACAGCAAGATCCTCATCCAGCAGCCCAAAACTTCTGATATTTGGAGCAGTATGTTGTCTCACCCAAGGTCTTGTAGTTAGGAAAAGGTTTCCTATAGCTAGAGAGGAGTTTCAGAGGCAGAGAAAGAGAGCGGAGTAATTTTTTAAGTATTCTGATTTCTCTTTTTTGGCCATCATAATTCTATTGCTGACATTTTATCTGGGTTGGTTAAATTGGTGCCTTGTTTTGGATTTTAACTATGTTGTGGACAAAATATGAACTGGAAAACAACACTTAAAATAACCCTCCCATGGAGATGCTGCTGTGGCTGGACAGTTTTCAGAAGCCATCTTTGGGGATGTCTGGACAAGATGCTGGAGTCTGCAATACAGAGATGTGCTCAGTTCCAATCTCCTGTTATTTCATCCACTTCCCTCTTGAGTTTAGGGAAGCTCTTCCAGCAGGCAGCAGGCAGCAGCATGGAGACCTGGCATGCAGTTGGCACATCTTCTGGAAATATTCCCCTAAATGCTGTTATTAACCTTAGGTGTAGTGCCATTCACAACAAAGAGGTGGAAAACTATGACTTTCCAGGGTGACAGACCATCCTGGAAAGTGCCTTCAAAACACCTGCAATCCTAGGCAATTTAATGCCGTTTGCAGCAAAATATTTGTTCTTCAGAAATCCCTTTACAGGTAGGAGGGAAAAGCCTTTAGCTGTTTAGCTGAGGAGCATCTGGAGCACCAGGAACTCCATCAACACTTGGGAAATCATCCTAATCTTCCCTTTTGTTTGCACTGACATTTTTATAGGGGCTTTTCTTTTAGCGCATCATTGATTGAGCTTGAAATAGCATAATCAACTCAGTGGGAATTACCAGTCATTGATTACAGCCAAATTCTGCTTTCAGTTATGGCTGGCTGAATCCACATAATTTTGCTGCAGTTACTGTGTATTTACCTCAGGGTATCAGGGATCAGAATCCATGAATCTGCATTTCCAAGGCAGCACGATATTTAGAAACACTGGATAGTAATTACTAATTGAACTTCATTATTTAACTGTATGTTGTTTTCCTCCTGAAGAGACCTACTCATTAATTAACACTGCTTAATCAGGATCCTACTTTCCTTCTGATTTCTTTGAATACATTTTTATTGAATGCTTTCAAAGTATAATTTTGTTTCTATATATTTGACTTTAAATATACCCTATAGTTTATTAATACTTTTTCCTTCAGTCTTCATATTACTTTCTTTTCTCATGTGTAGTTAATTCAGTTGTGCTGAGCTTGGTTGGCTTTTGGGAAAAGAGAGATCTATGCTTGGGGCTGAATGCTTTTTCCTCACTTTACCAATTATAATTATGGAAGTTGTGCTTTATATACAAGGGGTTTTTCACATTCTTTCTCAGATTTTTATTTTAAAGTTAAACCCCTCTTTTATGGGGAAATTTTCCTAGTAATATCTGGAGTAAAAATAGGAATTTTGTTAATTTTTGATCATTGCCTCAGTGTGCGAGCCTGATTTTCAGCTTCCCAGCTCCTGTCATTGCTCCAAGTCCTGCAGTTTGGTCTAAGAAGTGGATTTACAAAAAAGGAAGCATTCTCTGTATTAAAAGAAGTGCTTGTTTCCAATGGATATGTGAGAAAAATCTGGAAATATGACATGGAAACAGTAAAAGTCAGTAAAAAAAGAATCCCTCCATATATTTCTTGAGCCACTCATTTCAGTGTATTTCTTGAGACTTTGGAGTAATTGGAGTGGCCAAAAAATGAAAAGAACCAAGGATAGCTGCTTATATGTATCTTGTTTTCCTTATATTAATGTGTAGATGAGCCATTGAATTTCTGATGTTTATTATCAATCATACCTTAACAGATAATAACAGATATTTTGGATGCACTTGGCTTTTTTGGTCAGATTTTCAAAATAGTAGTAGGTGGCTTGGGAACCATCACTCTTTTGAAACCCCAATGGCTTCTACTGTTCTCAGGTTGAATTCCTGGGTTCAAAAGACAAACACAGCCTTCACTGGGTGTGTCGAGACTGATCAGAGCACATGTGGCATCTCTATACTGGAGGTGACATAAACATGACCTTGAACCTGTTTTGTGGTCACCTGAACAGAGAAAAGAACATCCCAGCATCTGAACTCTGCCCATGCAACGTCTTGAGTGGGACATTTCAAATCTGCCCCCTTTTCCTGACTTATTAGAGTTCCAGGCTGCCTGTGCTTGCAATGAAGAGCAAAGTGCACACAAAACCTGCCCTTGTCTGTCAGGCTGGTGACCCAGGAGCGTGTCTGGGTCTCAGATGACTCAGAAAGAGATGGGAGCCCAGAGGGTGGATAAATGCAAACCTCACCTTCAATGAACAAGAAAGGTCAGGGATGAGACAGGAGAAAAGAAGTCATAAGTGAAAGGGAGCAAGTGTCTGGTGACACCAAGGAGGAGGAAACTATCTTTTCTCCAGATAGACTGTTTCCATATAATAATTTAGCTATCAACGTCTGTTCAGTTTTTAAACTACTTTAATACTGACTGGCATTTCCTTTAAATTGTAACTTGTGCAATTTAATGATAACCTTTAATTTTCTTCTACCCGTGTAATGAGAAGCAGCAAAAATAGTAAGAACTAAATTACAGACATTAGAAATCCTTCCTATCAGAAGAAGGTAAAGAAGTGCATTCAGGGACGGTAATGTGTGAGAAATTTAGATGGCTTTCAACATTCTCTTTCCTACAATAACTGCTGTTTGGCACTACTTTGTTCATGATTAATATCTTTATTATTGTATCATGGAAGATCTCTTCTTACCCTAGACTGAAGACCTAGTTTTTAGAAACTTTAAAAATTTTAGTGTCCCACTGACTAGTGGGAACTGAAGTTTCTGAGCTTTCTTGTATGAGATCAAAATGTTTATGAGTGCCCATTTACCCATTTAGTCTGCCCACACACACACACACACACACACACACACACACAAAAAAAAAACGCTCTGTCATAGTTTCTCGTGGGTCATTTCCATCAGTATGTTTGATGACATGAGGCTTCTGGCTCTCTTAATAATGTAGTGAAGAAGATATTCTGCAGAATTTATTAAATATCTACTTGAAACACTGCTACAAGTGCTTTGAATTCCATTTATCTTAAATTGTTTGCATGTTTGAAAAACAAATCACTCCTTAATGTGGACCCAGTGATTGCCAAAGCTTTCCTTTTTTCTCCTCGGTCCTGTTTTTATGTGTTGCTGGAGTGTGGCAGCTCTGATAGCAGAGTCTCAGGAACCTGTAACTTCAGAAATACATCCAAGCACTGCCTTACAGTAACTAAATTTTGCTGCTTTTCAAATTATCCTGCTAGTCTTGTCTCTCCTGTTATGGGAGATGGGAAGGAGCTGGCCCAGGAGGTTTAATCTGCACCCTGCCTTCTCTTGCAGAGGCAGGGAGGTTCACTGAGGTGAGGGGTTTGTTTTTTAGGTCTGATGCTGTGGTTTGGCCACATGAATTTTATCAAAGGAGACAGTTTTTACCATGAGTGCATTGCCAAGGCTGATACCAGCCCATCAGTGTATTTAAGCTTGTTTTATTTTGTCCAGTCAAGCTGTACCTCAGATTTCTCAAGTATAACTTACTGGAGAAATGTTGGCCAGGGCACCTCAGAGGGCATTTTTGTAACTGGCAATGGGAAGACTCTAGTCCCTTACAGTGTGGGAGATTCCACTGAGCAGAATTTGGTAAAAAGACATAGGAAGGCACAGAAGTGTGTAACTTTTTGATTTACTGTTACACTAACCACAAGCCAGTCCAGGCTGAAATTTTAACAATTTAAATGCAAAATTCCAAAAACCTTTTTCACAGGTGATGTCAGCTACAGAGCTGTCCTGTTCCCATTGCTGGGATGCTGACATCAGGTTTAGGTCAGCTCACCTACCTGGTTACTCTGATGTCCCAGAGAACCCCATTCACAAGTTCTGTCCTTTTAGCTGAACTGTTGAATTGAGAAAAATCTGCACACAGAAATAGAAGAATGGTTCAGCTTGGTTCGCAGAATCAGTCAGTTAATCTAAGTTCACCTTTCATTTCCTGGGCTGTTCATGGACACAATCTGGATGTGGACATGAGTGAATTAGAGGGATACAAAGACAATTCACACAATTTGATCTACTTCAGAACCAAGTATTTTCCTTTATCAATGACTTTAAAGCCATCAGAACACCTATATGGCTTTTTACTACAGTCTGTAGGATGCAAAATACGTAAGGGTCCAAGGTGTTCAGCATATTTTACCCCCTCATGACCCAGCCCTGGTCCCACTGCCTGAGCCGTCAGCTCCTGTGGGACTGAGATCCTTGGCTCTCTAAAAGTGTGTGCGGGGATTGCACTTCATCAGGATCATGAATCTTCTCTGGGTTTTCTCACTGGCAAGTTGAATTTAAAAATGGGGAAATCAGTGGCCCAGAGTGAACCAACAGCAGAATCTGAGCCTCTGTTCATTCATCTGAATTAAATAAAATAACTTTGACCTGAAACCAAGTGAGCAAGGCACCTGCTTCCAGCCTCACACGCATGTGCTCTCCTGTACCCTCACCCACACCTCCCAGCATCATGCAAACACATTTATATACTGTGCAAACACAGTATTTATAGCCTGCTGGAATGGTATTACTTATTTTCTTGTGCACACAGGCCTAATTAACAGCTATCTCTCAATTTATTCTTGATTCAAACATAATTAACAATATGCTTAAGTAATGATTTTGCATATGTCTATTAACTGCAGCCAAACTTGTCAAACTATTGCTCCATTAATTTAATTCCTCCTCTTGATTTAGGGAAATTCAATTACTGTGATGCAGTTAGTCATATAGTAAATGTTTTCAAGTTCTCTTCTGTTGCTTAGATACTTCCTGAGTATTTTCTAAATTATTATAGTTTGTTGCCGAGGGAATGCACGAGCAAAAAATTGTACCTTTATAAGCTGTCAGGTGTACCTGACTATTCTGTGCAAGTTCTGTAGCATAAAAAGCATTAGATTCATTTCAGTAGTGTGAAATCCAAAAGCATTAGATTCATTTCAGTAGTAAATAATCCAAAAGCATTAGATTCATTTCAGTTGTAAATAATCTACCAAATGTCTTTTCTTCCACAATATCCTTCTACAAGGGGGAAAGGAAATTATAAAGTCATTGTTGTCACTGATGTCCTTGTGTGTCACTGCCACCCCAGTACAGATTAGCAGGATCTTCCCCAGAGTCTGAAGACTGCAGGAGGGAAAATATTCCTCCAGAAACAAAAGAGGAGTCACCTTCCACCTCTTTTTCCTGCTGGGAGCTGGGCCTCAACAGCTGAGGCTCCCTTGGGCATGTGCCCAAAAGCTGCATTTTGGAGCACAGGGTGATCTTAGAGGCTTCTTCTCTGCACTGTGTGAGAAACCAGTGTTTTCTTAAAACAGCTTCAGCTCTGCCCCCACCACTGCTATTACACACGTTCCTACTTGGCTGGTTTCAGCATATGTTTATTCAAGATTTTAACTATATGAACCTTAGCAAAATCATGGAATTGGAACTGCTCAGATCATTAGCAAATTCTTCCCCCAGAATGGCTGGAGGGAATTCCTTCACACACTGAGCATGTCCCCTTAAGTCATTAATATGCTTGAGGACACTCTGGCTTGTGTTGTGGCTCCTGGCACTGTGTGAGTGTTCAGGAACAGAGGCAGTGTCCTCAAGGTCTCTGAGCAGGCAGCCTCTGCTACACGGGGTGACTAATGCCATTCACTTGCTAGTAAAATCCTGATTCTTTGACTCTCCTTTTTTAGCTGTATTCAGCTGCCTGATACAAGGCAAGACAGAGATGCTGTTGTCTCCCAGGACTTGAAAAGATAGCCCAACAGCACTGTCTCTACTGATGTAGGGAGAGCTGCCTTGTGCATATTGCTGGCACTTCAAAACACACCCTGAATAAGGGAATGAGTAGGGAAGGACCGTGGGGGAATCCAAGCACAAATGTTCTGCCTTGAAGAGCAGCATGTGTGAGCTGCCAGCTTTTGAAAGGTTTGTGGTCATTTGGGGGGAATCTTCAGCCATCTACACAGCTCAGGGAAGGCTTGTTTTATTCAAGAGAGCTGAGGACTGGGGTCTGTGTTTTCCGAGTGAATGGGCCTCTTAAAATCTCCCTTGATGCATAAAATAAATGATACGTGCCTATGCTGTCATCATCTGAGTGAAAAAGACCTGGTTTGAAACTCCCCCAGCTCCCACTGATGCTTGCAGAGCTCCAAATCCAAGAGTCCTGTCTACACTGCAGTTTGTATCAGTTTATGCAACAATAAATCAGCTTTGTTCCATGGGTAAAGCCCCTCTTAAACCATGTCTTGTATTTAGTTTCCCTACCAATTAAAAGTAAATCCATGTAAACTCTTACACAGTTTCCAGATAAAGACTTGAGGTAATTAAAGGAAATTGATCTAGAAGTGACCAGGTCTCTCACATACAGATACACATACACATTTGGATGTTATATATGAGGAATATGATAATGGTGGGAGTGCACAAAGGAAAAAAATTCAAAGGGAGAAGAGTTCCAAGAGCTCTAAATTTGGCAGGGTGCAGAAGGCAGTGTGTTGGACAAAGGAAAATCAGACTTTAAGGTTGTTTTCCAACAGTTCTGATGAAATGATGCCTGACTGAGCTGTTTCCCATGAATCCCCCACCTGGTGCACCCTCCCTGCTCATTACAGATTGCTCTGGAGATGAAGCTGCCTTGTCTGTGCAGTGCTGCTCACACATCTGGTGGTGGAAAATTACCCATCCTAAACTGCGAACAAAAGCTGTGTTGCATCTTAACTTGCTTATAAATGCAAGGAATGAGTTTTTTTCCTAAAACTCTAAATACAAACTCTGGCATTTGAGCATAAGAGCTCAAGGCCTATCATCCTCCTGAACACATCCAGAGGGGCCCAGTCAGGGCATTCCTTTGGGCATTTTGTGATGTCCTGCAGAAAGCATGTGATGAACCTTGGCTGGTACTAAAGCTGTCCCCAAACAGGGTGGCACAGGAAGGGACACTGCTGGGAGCTCTGTGTGGGCTCTTGTTGCTGGGATGACATGGTGGCATTTCAGTCTCACTGCAGAGTCCTTCCATCAAAACTAAATTAGATCTTAAGCTTTGCTTAGAGCTGAAAATTTCACAAGAAATCGGGGTAGGGTGGTGCCCTTTCCTCAGCAGAAAGAGCCTACTTCCAGATGATCTTTGAGTCCAAAACCTGAGGGTTTTTTTACAGGAAAACCTGCATGTTAATTAGCTCGTTGTAAATGCACAGATCTGCAAAACTCTGTATTTGCCAATAATTCCCAAATCTCCTGTACTGACAGGAGACATTTCATTAAAAAAAATTACCAAGGAATTTTGAATTATAAAACCAAAAAAATATTTAGACATCATAAAGTATTTTATTTCAAATCAAACTCAGGTATGTGGACTGAATTGCTATGTGATCTCCATTGTTTTTAGGCAAATGCATTTGCCTAAATTCATAGTTCCTGTGTGCCTGTGCTAACAAGGGGTGAAGTGGCCACTTGACTTGTACAAGTAAATACACCCTCCATTTTTCAACCATGTTGTTTAGGGCAAGTTGAAAATTTCCCCTAAATCTAATTTAATGCCTCATAAGCCTAGTTTATATGTGCTCTGCTATAAAGGGTCATTGACTGAGTATTCAAAGCAGGAAACCAAGTGATCTATACATAAAGAATGACCACTAATCTTGACAAGGGGCCCTTCCTTTCCTGTGCATTCTGAATGGTTCATCCAGTACAAATCCTCAGCTGTAAACTCCAGGTTTGATTCTCCTCTCACAACAGTGTAAATCAGTAGTAGCTCTGCTGAAGCCAGTGAATTTATTCTGCAGTAAATCCACCACGAGAAGAGAATCACTTGATTTCCCATTGGCATCGATAAGAAGAGCACCAGGCTCCATGTAAATAAATGGCAAGAGGCTTCCTTGAGTCCATTCCACTTGACAGAAGTTATTTGATAAATACATTTTAATGAGGTCTGTTTAGGCTGTGTTACATTTCACCTGATGTTTATATGGTAATGCTTAGAAACTGGTTTACTGCATGAAATATAACATACTTTGATGCAGTCATCTGTATGTATATGTGAGAACAGGAGGTTGGATGTGCTACATATGGAGAAAATTTACAATTTAGGGTTCCCAAATGGCATCTTTACATAACTGTTAGAATACTTAGAGGAGCTGAATAGCAGTAGTGGTAAAAAAGAGAAAGAGAATCATAAAGCTAATGATAAATAAATATTTGCACACACATGCCACACAATAGTCACTAATTCCATGTTAGAAGAGAGGAACAGCTGCTAGCTGTATTTCCCATAACAGCAACAACAACAACAACAAAAAAATATAAAATAGTTTAAATATGGCACAGATTTGAATCCTTTCTTGTATTTTGCAGGTATTGTTAAATATTGCCTGAAGTTATACTTTCCACTATATTTTTTAGCAGTAAGCAAAAGTTTTTCTCTTTAGAAGTCTGTGGCTTCTGTGAAGTGACAGGTTTTGCTGTAAATAGGATTTTGCTTTAGAACAATAAAGATGCAATTCCCTAGTTATCAATGCACCATATTGCAGGGATTGCAGAGACCTCAGATACTGGGACTCTTGGCAAAAATAACATCCTTTGACAGCAATTTGAAAGCAGCTCCCTTGCATGTCAGAGACAGTGTGAACCCACAGCTGCACAGGCTTCAGCAAAGACAATTTTAAAACAACTTTCTAGATTTAGCTCTTCAGCTAAATAGATTTAGCCAATTACCTGCCAGTGGGATCACATTGTTTGTGGCTCCAGGGCTGTCTCTGCCTGCCGCAGCTCCAGGTTCTCTGGCTGGGAACATCAGGCAGCAGGGACAGGCTCACTGTTGATCTCATTTTGTTTGCCTGGAATGTGTTTAAGTGGAAGCAGAGCTGATTTGGTACCAACACCTCATGAAAAAACAAAGGCTTCAGCACCAAGGTTGACCTGGAGATGTCCTGCACATCTTGGTGACAGGGAGCCAAGCACAGGAAAGAGGGGACAGAGGCCTTTGAGATCTAAGGGATGTGTCAATGTGGATGCAAAAAAGTGTCCTCCTCTATCCCCCCAAAACACTGCACTAAGAGGGTTAAAATAGAAGAAATTTTCAACTCTGCAATATGGAAATGTGGGAACCTGCAGCTGAAAATGGAAACTTAAGCAACCCCTGAGATGTTTGCAAGAAAGGAGAGGCTCCATCTGTGAATTTATCCTGGAAAAGGGAATGCAGTATATTCCACAGGGCTGAGCATGACAGCTCTGTGGAATTACTCATGTATTAACATTTTGTACAAAGAAGTCAATGCTTTGATTTTTGTCTCAATTCCTGTTGAATCGTGTTGCATCTCATAGTAATGACAGTAATTTTCAGATACCATTAACGTTTTTTGAAACAACTGTTTAATATCCAGGGTTTCTTTTTTGTCTGATTTATCAGTATCATGAGTTTAGGGGGGCTTCAGGGGCAATGTTTGTGCTCGAATACACACAATCAGGAAAGATCTTTTTCTAGACAAGCCAGCTCCTCCCTGTTCACTTCTAGAGCCTTCATTTGAAACCAAACTGTCTAATCTTTCTCTAAAAATTGTTCGCCACTCTTTTATCATCACTTGCTTTCATAAATGCTGTCAGTGCATATGATACCCTCTCTACTTCAGAACCTGCTTATAGCTGTGTGTTCACAAAGGTGACAAAATACATTTGATTTCCACTGAAACAAGCTTGAGGGCCCTGTTTATAGAATATCTCTTACAGTCACATTAATTCCATTTTGTGGAAGTTAAGGTGAGAATTCCAAACAAAATAATAATCATTCTGTCCAGCTGCGGTGAAGGTTGAATCTTAGAGTATAATCAGGTTCCAGAAAATGGAAACACGCTGTGTCATAACTAAGAAACTGTCTGCATAGTAAATACTGTAATTTAAAAATTGATTACTATTGCTAGAATTAATTCATATCAATCAGAATTAATTCTTCTCTGCTGCATGCTCTTAACCTGTAAGTGGAGTACATGCAGTTTAAAACTTTCAGTGAGCCCACTGCAAAGCTGAATTGAAATTCATAAGATGTAACTTTTGTCATCAGTGTCTAACTTGTTTTTGTTGCTGTGTGGTGTGTCTATACCATCATCTGCAAAACCAGCCCACAGCCATTCCCCTCACAAAACTGAGCCCAGGATTATTTTGCTTAACCTTGGAGAACAGAGGAGATGGATCAGGGAGGAGCTCGGACCTCCCCATTGTTTTGTTGGCCCCTTTCCCTGGCTGGGGCTGTGTCAGGACTCTGCTGCTCCTCTGGAAGGGGCTTTATCAGCTCCCTGTTGTAGCCCACAGTGGGGCATCATCCCACCTCTGCCACCACCAAAGACCTGCTGCTCCTGGTAGTGTGAGCCTGGAGAGTGGCGCTTTCAACCTGCAGCTCTCCCCCTGATCCCTGCAATAGATCTGCAAGTGTAGAACTGGAAAATAAACCCCAAACCACCAAGATGCAGCTCTTCCTAAAGCCTAATGATAATCCTTTGTAGTGTTTGTGATTTGAACTGTCACTAACAACTGCATCAGTAGCAGAGACCCTGAAGATAGGCTGGTCACAGATCAGAAGGATATCAGGAAACATGAAGAAGCTCCTTAATTTCTAATCCTTTTTCAGCCTTAATCTTCTTTTTTATAGTAAGATCTGGCATTACACATTTTCTGCACACATGCTTTCTAGACGATGTAGGTTAAGTCTTAGGTCTCTGATTTGCCGGAAGCAGCGTGTTGGTAGGTTAGCTCTTACTGCAGCCTCGTGCTGGAATGCCCAGGATTATTCTCTGTGGGCTGATATATTCAACTAAAATATTCATTAAAAGTATGTGGAGTCATCCAGGATTTTAATCCATGCTTTGTTCTGTGTCTCACAAGGGTTTGTTCAATCTCTTTGCCATAGCTGGGGCTGTTTTATTTGTGCATTTATTCCAGAATTAGACTTAAAAATAGCCGTGCTGGGATGGGGGGCAGGAGGGTACTGAGTGAATATCTTGTGTCCAGGCGTAAGAATAAATTATTCTGTAGATATTTTGAGATATTTTCCCTTACTAGCAATTGATAAAATGTCTTCTAATTTATTTTGTGAAGACATAAAATAAGTGGAGATGCTTCTTCTATCACCCTAACAAATAGAGAGGCAATAAAGGTAGCCACCAAGCACCCTTCTCCACCCTGGAGCAGAATCTGAAGTCTCTCAATTTGGGACATTTGAAACATATGTTAGAGAATTCTGTCCCTATCAAATTCTGTAGCAAAATAGTTTTCAGGATCCTAGAGAAGAACCATAATTGGCTTTTTTTCCATGCTTTCTAGAGAAGCTTCTAAGTTTCCCTGAGGTTAAGTAGGAATTTTCCATCAAGATAGAGGGTTTTTTTAATAAGGACTTAGTCAAATTTAACAACTATCTGGACAACTATCACCTGATCTTGCTTCTGACACTTCCAGTAGGAGAGTTCCAGGCTGTAACCACAATAGAGAACAGAATGTTCATCCCTTCAAACTCGGGAATGAAGGTAGGTCAGTGCTGACAATGTGTTTTAAGTTGTTCCTGCTTCAGATGCTCTTGCAGCACTACTAGATCCACATTTAGATAAGAACTTACAATCTGTGCCACTGCCCTGGTGGGGAGAAAAATGTATTCAAGTAGCTGGGGTGCAGCACTGTGCTCTGGAAGTGAAAGGCTGGATGTTCACTGAGCATTTCCTGTTGGGTAGAACACACACATCCCTGTGCTGCACACTTTCATCAGGATTTAGATGAGTTTCAGACACAAAATTTCAGAAAGTATTCAATTCTTCTGCAAACACAAACAGAACAGACAATGAGTTTACCCAGAAGAGCAGGAGACACTTAAAACCTCCCCACATGTGTTTAACTTCCTGAGGAACACAGGGACCGATACTACACGAAAAGCAGACTTAAAATTATGACTATCCCATATGTATAGGACAGTAAAAAACGAGATCAAACTAAACAATTCACTGGAAGGTGGAGGAAAAATCCCTTTGCACAATTACAGAGAAAAACTTTAGGATGCACATTTTCGTAATAGCCTAAGGGACGTATTTAGGAGTTTCTGAGGATTATTAGAAACCTAGAATGTTATGACTGACAGAATTCTGTTTACTTAGCACTTCAGAGAAGGAGGTCATGTCAGCTGAGGTGCCTGGATAGGGGAAAAAGTTGTCCTAGATCAGGATTTCTCTGACTTGGAGCATGTGTGGAGCACTCCTGGTCATGTGCTTTCAAGGCAGGGATTCATCCTCTGGCAGCTGCTGGAAACAGTTGGGAGTCAGGGGGAATTAAGTCACTGACATCTGTCACCTTGTGCCTCTTGTCAGGGGGGTGTGGCCCAGACTTTGAGGAACACCGGCCTTGAGTGTAGATATTTTATCTTAGAGGTTGCTGGTTTGACTTTGCTTTGCTTTTGTGAGACAGGACGTACAATGAAAGACGGGGATTTAGGAGTATTAAATCTTTTTTTTAATATGTCAATGAAAGAGACAACAAGCAACACTATTTAAACCAATCTGAAATCCCTTAAAGGTGATTTGGCCATAATATTTCTAGTCAGGTTTTTACTTAATACGTATTACTAAGTTGTCAGTTATTAGTTTGAGTGTATCACATTTTATTCAGTAATCCCTTGGTGCTTCTGTTATGCTTTAGCATCTATAAATTTGTGTTTCAGGTTGGGGTATTTTTATGCTATGAAAGCATAAGCTGATATGGAAAAGAGAGAAACCCCAAAACAACAGAAAAAAACAGAAGACAAGCAAACAAACAAACAAAGGGGTTTTTTTAAAGAGCTGGAATTATACCCTGAATACATATCTCTGACATGACATGCAAATAGTCACCTATGTACTTGGATAATTATATAGATGCTTTGAGTCCCCTAATGGATCCATATATATACACAAACCCACAGTTTTAATACACAAGCTGCACTCACTCTTGAGGTGGAACTTGGAAACAGAAAAGTCTTTTTGATATTCTAACTGGCACATTTTAGGATGTTTTCCCCTACATGGATTTTGTTACAGTCTGAGGTGTACAAGAATTTTCTGTTGTTTTCATTTTACTTGTTTGGTTTTTTAACAGCTGTGCCATCATCACATGAACCTTCTGCCCAGAGAAATCCACAGCCACTCAGCTGTGTAAGGCAGACTGATGGAAGACACCCTGACACTCCTGAACATGTGCAGAGGTTTCATATACTCAGAGAAAAGTAAATTCCAACAGTGATGAAAAATATTTCTGCAATTAGAGGCAACTTTTTTAATGTTCCAATGTTGACCCATTGGATTGCATGGCTATGGGGTTCCCACCACCTTTCCTCTGTGAGCCAGAATGTCATCTGGAAGTATTGGGCACTTTGGCCCAGTGTCCTCATTGCAAATGAATGTCAACAGTGGACGGATAATGGATTAGAGCTCCAGCAAAAACCTCCCTTGTAAATCCAGCCCTTTGCCAGGTCTGTTGATGCCCTACTTTCAAGACTGTTATAGCAAGCAATTCTGGACACTCTCTGTTTATTAAAAAGAGTGCTAAAATCAATACAGCAATATCTTGTTGGAGAAAATTCAATTCATCGATAGGTTTGTCGTTTTAAAGATGATTAAAGACTTGTTTATTAGGCATCATCTAGGCTTTTGTAATACCTGGTATGAAAATAATAGGACATAAATCACATTAGACTTACAAATCTTTCAATTACATCAGGGAGAGGACATTTTTCTCTAAGTAAAGGGCTGGAAGCATTTCCTATCTTTACTTTAGCCTATATTAGTCACCAATTGCATACCAAAACCTGGTACTGCTCATAGATTCCTGTGGCTCAGGGGCAGCGGAATCTGTGCATTTAAAACCATTAAAAATACCAAGTGGGCTGAAATTTTCATTGTACTCTTGGAATGAATATTTATTCTGATCTGCAGATGTTAATTCCTGAAAGCTCCAGTTCATCTTCTGCTGAAGCACTGTCTAATTAGCATGAATATAAGCACATTGAAGTATTTTCCTCTTCTGCAGGCAAGCACAGCAAACCTGAGGAACTCTAGAACTCATCTTCATCAGGGATAAAGAGAGGAAGGCTGTCTTTACACTGTCAGTAAGATGTTCAGCACCTCTCAACTCCTCAGCTTTAACTAATCCCAGATAGGACTGTGAGCACACAAGTGCTTGTGCAAACACCCAGAGCTGAGGAAGGTCTCCCTACGCAAGCATTTGAGAGCATCCTGCCTCAGTTGGCCAAAAAGAAGGAAAAAAGGTATAAAAAAAAAAGGAGGAAAAGCAATTGCTGATAAATAGGATTGTGGATCCATAGCTGAATTTGGACTATTTTAAAAGAATCTTCCTGGGAAGATAATAGAGATGAACTTGTCAACAAGTTTCAACAAGTGAAACATGCCTGAAACTCTTAGAATATCGGTGATAAAATACTTCTTAGAAATGAACTTTTCTGTGTGAAAAGCTGAGATTCTGTCTAGTCTAAATTATATCCCTATTGGAAAAGCATTTTCATATGCCGATTCCTAGCTAACTTTATCCCATAACCCCTTCCTCTTTTCCTTAGGGATTCTTTTGCAGAGCCAGATAAATCTGTACTTTGTAAGCAAAGCAACCAAGAAAACAGAGGGGAGTTGGTGGCAAATTGGCACAGTAGAAAAATTGATTTTCTAATAGTCTTTTTCAGAATAATTTCTCACCATTTCTTTAGTATTTGAGCTTATGGAAAAGTGTCTTTCACTCTGCATGGAATAAGGCATGTGTGGGAATGATGTAACAGGACAAAGGTTCTTCTTGGTATCCAGAGCCTTGGTTTTGGTTACTTGTAAAAATACTGATTTACACAACTGCAGCATATATGGAGCTGTACAGGAGATCAGAATATGGAACAAAAGACTGGCTCTTCCCCCATAGCTGTGCAATCCATAAACACAGCAGGGAATGGAGAAAAAAAACAACCAACTAAACAAAAAACCCCAAACCAACCAAACATAAAAACAAAACAGGAAAGAATAAACACAAAATCTCTTGACCAAGTTAAGCACAGGAGTGATCCTAAGTGAATCTGGAGCACAAATTCATGCTGTAACCCAAATTTCCTACTCTTCTATCCACCTTACATTGTGCATTGTCAGGGGAAAAAAAATAAGTTTTGGCAGAGAGGGAAGTGTCAGAAAAAGCAAAGATAGGTTCAGGATAGGGGTTGTTCGTTTGTTTTTATTTTATTTCTACCTCTTCTGCAGTTCTGCTGTTTCTCAACATTAAAAGTACACAGATGCTTTTGAGGCATACAAAATGAGAACAGTAAAACAGTCCTCTGTTAAACTGGAACAGTAATATTTGCAGCTGGAAAGGCTAATTTATTCACCTTCTTTAAAGAAATAGAAAAAGCAAGCCAGGACATAACAGCTCTCTTCTGCTCAAAAAAAAAAAAATCCCAGTGAAATATGCTATGAGGCAGAATAACTCATGATTTTTGCATGCCACAAAGGATTTGCTTTGACACATAATGAATTTTATTGAGGTCAAATTTGCAGTTATCTAAATACTAGTTTACCTCCAGAGATACAGGGCTCAGGAAATGATTTTGCAATAATTATGCATCTTTTCCTTGGCACTGATTTGAGAAGCAGTGAATATTGTGAATAACTCTGCTCTCAAAAACTTGCTAAAAAAAGCTGATAAAACTTTTGTCTCTTTCATGGCTAAAATGCTGAGTTTATAAACTCTAGGTTTCCACTGACTTATAATTTCAGTAAAGCATCACCATGCTTCTCTGGCTACACCACAGCTCAGACACTGCATTTTTCCTTAGGATCAGTTCATGGAATGTCATGGCTGGAGTGGGCACAGGTTCACAAAAAACAGCAGCAGTCCCTTCATTATTTTAGAGAGTTTATGAAAACTTAATAGGCCTAGAAATTAGAACATCCTGGCAGTAAAGGAACTAGGGGAAATAAATAACTGCAAGTGGTGTTTTCTAGATTTTGTAAAATTGAATCATTAACCTTAATAATACTGTGTTTTGACTGTGGTGTAAAACAGATGAGCTTTGAGGACACATCTTTTACCCTGGGCAGGAAGCTCTGTAATTCTCAGGCACGCAGATCTGCTGCTCTGAGTGCACAACAGCAAGAAGGGGTTTTTTTATTTATCTTGGCCTGTGTATGAGGACATTTTTCTCCTCTTTTCTATTAACAAAGTTAGTAAAAAATAAAATATTTGCTTCTGTAGATGTATATGTAGAGATATATATATGTAAAGATATATAGATGCAGGTAAATAAAGCAGTGAGTGCATTAATAACTTACACAACACTACAGTGTTAATTACTTAGCCTGAAAGATGCTTCTCAAACTAATTTAGCACAGCCTTTTTGCTAATGCTATGCACAAATAGTAAAGCAGAACATGCACCAACGGTTTAAAAGAGAATTTAAATCAATCAACTGGCTATATCTCATCCGCTCAGCAGGGAAGGATGTGTTAGGAATGAACGTACTAAAGAAAATGTAGAAGCAAAATCAAGATCTTAGAAAGTTGGAACACATTTATTAATATGCAGTTGATCAAATGAGATTTAAGCATTGAATGTCTAAGTCTGTCTTGCTAGATGGTAAACATAAGGAACTTAAAACACACTAATTTCAATATACATCCTATAAATTTCTGTCTGATCTGGATTGCATTGGAAAACCTCTGGCTTTTCAAGCAAAGACCTCTCTGAAAGAAGAGCTCTGAAATCAGACAGCTCCTAAGGTCAGTGCATGCCAGTGTAACTCACTAAAAAGGAACTCAGGCCCTCTGGATTTTAACGTATTCAATTTTACCTTTTGAACCCACATAAAAATGGAAAGAGCAATTTTTCATTGATCTGGATTTTTTACAAATTTGTTGGCTTCTCTACCATTTACAGCTTTTTGAATATTTATGTAAGCCTTCAGATTTTGAAAAGGCAGCTCTTTTGACATCCCTTTAACAGAGACAAAAATTATCCTTAACACAATTTTTAATGCAGATTCTTCAAACAAAACCAAACTAAAATCTCTTTATAGATTGCAAAACTAAATTAGGGTAATGACCAGTTATTACTTTAATTACTTATTGGCTTAGCCTGTTTCTAAACTAAGGTTAATAAACTAAGAGGAGCATGCAAATGTAATTTTTCCCTCCTTCATATAATGCTTGTGACTGTCACAGCACAGGATGAGAGATGTCATCAGTGGTACAAAAGTGGCTGTGGACACGCAGGATTGTGAACAGCCGAGTTCTGCAGTCACTGAAAGTCTATCTTAGAATGCCCCAAAGTATCTTTTTTTACTCACAATGGAATATTTTAGATTAAGGAGAGCACGATTTCACTGCAAAGCTGGTGTCAGCATGCCCAGCAATTATTAATGCAAGACACCATAAATTTGGCTGCATCTGCTTTAGGCTCCGTAGTCACTAACAAGCAGAAATCATTGCATTAATGGAGTAGTGGAAACACAATGAAGCACTTTTATTATCCCTAAAAGGCAGCATGTGGCACATGGGCTCTGTGGGGTGTTACTAGTGTCCTTGGAGCAATTTCACTCCTTCACATCCTATGGCATATAATTATCGCAAGACTAACCATGACCCATGTGGGTCCTCTATTAAAATTATATTTTGTTACAGAATGCAGTATACATTATTGAAGCACATTATTTTGATCACTGAAATTTGACATATTGTGCTCATTAGCCAGAAAGCCTGAATATTTAATTTATGAGGTTAACGCCACATTTTTTACAGACCAGTCACTTACACGAAGTAAACAGGCAAAACTGCAGAGGAGTGAATGGGAAAAGTTCCTACTGAAAATGGTGCTTTAAAAGCAGAAAAAAGTGTCTCATGCCATATACTGGTAGATGACACATTACATTAGGCAGGTAAAGGGGTTAATTGGGCTCATTAACATCATTTCCTTTTTAAAACTTTTCAACTGAGAAGATGAAAAGATTATGTTAATCTTTACACTTCTCTCTTACATTTTACATTTTTCACATGGTCCTTTTTTAATCAAATATTGATTATGATGCCTGTTGTTCTTCAAAGCCCAGCAATTAGATTGCAGCTCCCTCCCAGTAAGTGGTGTTTTCTTATCTTTATTTCCCTTCTCTCCACATTTTTTTTCATAAACACAACGTAAGGTCCATTGAATTCTTGCCAGAAAAGCCACTCTGGATGTTTTATCTGATGGCCAAGCAACCTGCAGAGGCTGAATCCCCCGAACCCTTCTTGATCAGTGCAACAGATCCCACAGATCTGTCCCACAGCTGAATCCACCACTCCTGAATTAAAGCCACGGATTACAGCCGTGCCACATAAACCAGATGAGTTTTCCTTTCCCTCCTGGCTGTGGCAGTCCCTGTGGGATACAGGTAAAGGCTGTGTGGGATGGGTGGACGCTGCTCTCTGCTGGTAGCAAGGAAAGCATGCAGGAAACAGGAAATTTCCCCTAAAATTACCTTCAAAAATAAAGCACTTCCACGATTTCTTTCCATAATGTTGCATACAGTGATTAAGCATAAAGGCAGGGGAAAGGTATTAGATAAAATAACTCTTCAAATGTACAATATTCATTAAAAGCACCTAAATAAAACTAGATTTTCTGTAGAAAATAATTGCTTAAATATAATTTTGAAAGTTCTTTTTTGTACATATATCTCCATACACACAGAAAATACCTCAGGACAAGGATAAAGATGTCAAAGGTTTGGAAAATTGATAGAATAACAGTCTCCTATTTGAATATGGCAGTTTCCTCTTTAAGAGAAGACTTCAAAACATAACACCCTTTAAAGAAATATTAAATAACTTAGAATAACAACTCTATAAAACCATTTTATTTTCCAGCTTGGGCCCCCTCTTAACAGCAGGCAGAGGAATCAACACCATAAAACTACTCCTAAAACTAACTAGATGCCATAAGCACAATATTAAGAGAATGCATGTTCTCGTGTAGCCACTGCTGTGAAATAAAGGAATATAATCCCGTTGCAGAGAGCAAAGCAGGTTGCCCTGGCAGGTTACCTTTGAAATTCTGGTTTGGTGCAGTGCTTCCTCACTGTCCCTAAAGTCAGATTTCAGATCACAGACCTGAAGTCTATGTAAACTCTGCTTTCAAACCCTGAAGCAGCCTCTGCTTTGCACAAGGGAGGTGAAGGTACTTGCTACAGTCCAGTCAATTTAAATCAGGGAGGACAAAACTTTGTATTGCAGGATATGGTCAAGATACTGTGAACAACCATCAAAACAACCCCATTAAACGAAAGGAACTTGCTTGAGGGACTCAGAAAAACATGATTCAGTTTATCATGGCACATAAAAACTCAAGTTCAGATGACATTAGCCAGAGAGTGAAATTTTCCATAGGACAGTTCTTCCTAACTGTCAGGAAGAAAATGAACCAACCTGGCAAAGACGTTGACAAACCCCAGTGAGACAAAAAAACAATTGCACACTTACATTTTTGCATTTTTTCACTTTGAGATCATAGATGGGGGATGCTATGACCAATTTAATATTAGTGTGTAGGGGTTTGGTTTAAAATATCTATTATTTACTTATTTACTTTCTGTGAGATAAGAATTAGGAAAAGGCAAAGCAGGTACAAAACTTAAGAGAATATAAAGAAGTTTATTAACCGACTTAAAAGGAGGAAAAAAAAAAAAGATTAAACTTCTAGGACACTTCCTCTCCCCCCACCTTTTTCTTTTTTCTCACTGACAATGTAAACAAAACAACTTTTGAGATTTTTAGTCCGTTTACTACCTTTGTAATAATTTCTTTTTCAGTTCACTTAGGGAGAGGAGTTTCTGTTGCGCATGCTATGGAGACATTTCTACAAGAAACAGTTTCTTGTGGCTTTAAAGTCACAGCAAGACAGCCGCCCGGGATGGTTCTTTGTTTGCATGTGAAAGTCTTTTCCCTCAACTTACAGTTTTCTCCACAGCTGCATTTGGGGGTTTAATCTTAGCTAATGGGGTATCATTGTAAGGATGAGCTGTTCAGAAGAAAAAAAATCTTTTTCTCATATCAAAGTGTTTGAGAAAGGTAAAAACACTATTTCAGAAAACATCTTTTTTTTTAGGAACAGAGGTCTTTTTCTTCTCTGGGATTTCTGTTCAAGTTTTTTATTAAATTACAGTTACTTTAACATTTGCTTATTTTAGCACAAATACTGCTGCTTATGGTTGCAGTTGGAACACTCCACCCCCCCATGTTTTCATGAAATTACAACGGGTAATTTGATGTGCCATAGTCTATCACTATAGCTTTACAACAGAATTTCAGCTTCTAAGATTGAAGCATTTCTTCATTCTCCTCTCTCTTAGAGTTTCAGCTCTTCTTTCCTCACTGACTTTGACATCTTTATGGTGTTTTCTTTATGCGCTTTCACCTTTTTCTTTCTTCTGACTTGGGAAAGGATTGATGTCTGCAGGCTTCATCTGTTTTGGAAGAATCTTACANCCTGCACGGAGCAGGGGGCCTGGCCCACACGGGGTGCAGGTGGAACAGGGCACAGCTCCACGGTGGCTGGCTCCTGGCCAGGCTTGGCCGAGCAGGGCCTGGCCCTGCCGGGCTGTGCCACGGGCCCCCCAGTTACCTGTTCAAAAGCCGGAAGCTAAAGAGGGTGTCCCGGGGTTTGTTCGTTCTTAAAATGTGGATCACAGAGGCATGTCAAACACTTTAAATGGCTTAAATAAGATGCCAGTATTCAAACTAGCCAGTTGATTGGTTCTGTTAGGTGTAGAGGAAGCTGTAAGCAACCCTTTGCAAAAGAATCACTTCCGTGGCTGATGGTGCCCTTCTTTAACTAAAAACCTAAACTATGCTAACCATGACATAGCATTAATGCTTTAATGTTTCATGGAGCACCTGTCCCTCCATGGAGCTGCTCAGGGAGAGAAGATGAGCAGAAATCCAGTGGCATGTCACAGGTTCCTTGGCATCCCCATGGCACTGCTGCCATTGCTGAGGGGCAGAAACCAACAGTAAATGGCAAAGTGGTTCAGGTGCTGCTCACAGAGGAGAAGAGCTCACCACTTCTATCCCTCCCAGAGCCTGCAGAGCTGCTTTCCTATTCTGCTGGAACACTGGACTCCAGGAGAAAAGGATGGAAAGGCCAGGCAGCAAATGATTAAAAACTGATTATTGCAGCACATAAAACCAGGGCACTACAACTCCTTCAAAACACAGCTCAAACCTTGGTGATTTGTTTCCCTCCAAGGCACTAGGCCTTCTTTGGACTGTATCTGTTTTCATCCTAAAGAAAGGAACATCAAATATTGCAGATAAGATCCAAGGACACCAGAGCAGGCAGCCATACACAATTGATTTTCCTGCTCCCTTACATTCAGTGCTGCTCCACTGGCAGGTACTGATACAAGTTTAAAAATGTTCTTGGAACTAATCTTCAGCCCACTTTTAACTTGAATAAATCCAAAATGTACTATTTCACTATTTGTAAAGGCCCCAGGAAGCAGAGGGCCTGTGCTACCTCTTGAAGGTGACAGTGAACTGCAGATGCAGCATGGAATTGAAAGGCAAAGCATCCATCCCCTTTCTTCTTGCACTCCCTGCTCACATTTCTAGCATGGCTTCACCCTGAAACAGGCTTCCTTTTCTCCTGCTTGGAGTTTTGAAGGCTATTTTAACAGAGGCTGTAATATAAAGATGTAGGCCACAAAGGAAGTTCTGAACAATATTTAGTTTGGGACTAATTGTGGAAGAAAAGATGAAGGGAACAAGATACACAGTTAGCTGGGACAAAACAAAAATATTTCCACAGATGCTGGGTTAAAGAACACCACTGAGGGACAAAACAATTGTTTCTGGACTGTTCTGTATGTGGCTTTTTTTGTTTGGTTTGGGGGGTTTGCTGTTTTTTTTATTATTGTGGGTTTTTTCGTAATGGTCATAAGGTCTGCAGCATTTCAAGATAAACGTGCATCAAGGAGATTGTGTTTCTTTGGTGTGCATTTTTACTGACTTTGCTTATGTTCCACCTTTCAAAGAGCAGAATTGGAACTTTTTTTGTGGTTGCAGGACCAACTTATACAGGGCTACCACAGGAGTATTCAGATCTTACTGAGAAATGAAGTATGGAATGTATCAGCAGCCTATGCCCGTGTGGATGTCTTGCATCAAGATAAAGATAGAGAAAAATGCTGCTGGGGAATTATGTGCACAAAGCCCTGTGAAGCAAGAATTAAAAGTAATGAGATTAAATAGAAAATAACTACATCAGGAATATGTTATATTATATGTTAATAAATTAGTTAAAGCCTACCAAAGTTGAAGTGTTCCATAATTGAGATTGAAGCCCATGAGCGTGCTCTCTTCTACTTGGGGATTTTGCCACAGGTAATACTATCTGTTTGGAAATGTTTCTAAATCTGTGAGGAAAATGGGGTCAACTGAGAATGTGGTCTGATCATTAACTTGGACGATTTGGAACTTCTCTGTTTCCTCAGACCAGTTTTACAGATGATTTAATATGTTTTCTTTACTGCAGTCTCATTTCTAGAGCATAAGATAAATGTGAATATTGATCTTTCTTAAAAAGAGGAGGTCAATATTTAGTGCTTATTTCTTCCCCAGGTTTGCTTGCTGAGTTTTCATCTTTGTGTAACTTTCAAGTCAAACACACAGAGAACAAAGCAGAACAAGAAGCAGCACAAAGGCCACCATGCTGAAGCACCTGAGATCCATCTGACAAATTAAGGAAATAGTTATATAGATCTTAACAGGTCTTTTATATGAGCCTTTTAAACTACCCTATAATATTTTATCCAGTCCACATATGAAAAATAAATGCTGTGCTTTCTGGAGTAGCAGAGACTTGACTGTACCAGGATAAGGCACCATCTTTCCCATAAGGTGCCCATTCTCCATACTGTTTATTTTGTAGGGGAATGTACAAAACGCAGAAAATACTTCCTTGTTAACTTTTGCACCTGCAGCCTTTTGTAAGGCCACATGCAAGTCTGATTTCCCCAAAACCAACTTAGTTTGATGTTATAAAATGAGTCACCATCACTTTAAAGGCTCAGTACTATAAACATGGAGAATCCTTCTCTTGTCAGTAGTGAACAAGATCAGAACCTCATTTTCCTGCAGTAGCAGTTAAAATTGCACATAGGAAGAAGAAATTATTTGCTCTGCAAAAGGCATTTGTGGGTGTTGAGCTTGCAAATAGAGGGTGAACACATTTAAGTGTTTCTGTGTCCTAACTGTAAATGGTTATACTTGAAATGTACACCTGTAAAGGTGGTAAGATTTTGGGGTTGTGTATAAACCAGACAATATCCTGAACTGCAAGAAAGAAATTCACATGGTGTTATGATGGTCTTTCCCATAATCAAGCACAGCCACCTATAGAGCCTGGGCAAGTCACAGAGTCTCCTCACAAAAAAAAAGTTCCTCAATATGTCAGCCTTTTCATTCAGCTGTAATTTTGGTACATGGAAAATATAAGACCCGACTTCAGAAATGGGCATGTCCTGAAGGTGCAGTTTGGTGCTGCAAGTGGTCTCTGCAGCTCCTCTTTCTTTGGGCACACACAACAGTAAAACCAGTGCGTCCCTTAAACCAAAGAAGGCACATAAAAGGGCAAGGCCTTGTATTTTTCATATTGAAGATCTTGGATTTTGTCCTGCCTGGTGCCCAGTCTGTGCCCATGCAAGAGAATTTTACAGTCTCACTTCTAGTGTTCATCCCTCCCCTCAGGTCAGAAATGAGGCACCTCAGATGCTTCACTGCTTTCCTGGTATTCCCCATCTACAGGTATGCAGGGAAATTCTGGTTCCAGAAAGTCAATACTATGTCATTATGAGCACTGCATTTTTATGAAGGGGGAAATAAGAAAGACAAATGTTACTCCTGGTCATGAATTTGCCTCTTATCATTTCCCCTCTCTGGTCTGAGGAGAGTGAATTCATATTAGAGGTTATTTGGGTCACTTTTACTTCGAGAGAGAAAATAATGGTAACCTCATTTGAGATTTATGCCAATTTAAGAAAATGGATTCTGAGTATTTCACATAGCTGCTAAATTTAACTGAGGGTTCAGTGAAGCATGAGCTTCCAAATGTAACTATGAGGCTGTAACCATTTTCCCGTTTGTTTTTAAACTACATTTGTTACTTATGATTAGCAATTTTGTGTCATTTATATGCAGTGTACTGAAACTGAGTTCAATAAACTGACCTTCTTCCACCTATTAAGCTAAACTCAGTATTTAATTATTATGCATGCAAAGTCAAGTAGGAAAAGTAAGGATCATTTATAAATAAAATCATTGTGGTTTATTTGCAGTGAACAGGAATATCTGTCTTTATGACTTTTCATAAGAAATTTATTACTACTTACTTTGAATTGGAATAAACACAAAAAAAATAGAACATCTATATCAAAGTGTAAACAACCACAACAATCAAAAGCTGTTTAATCTCCTCCATTTAGTTCTAGTGCACAGTCTGTTCCGTGTAACTTTTTACAACAAACTGTGCAAGAAAACAGGTCATTTAAGCTCAGTAATTAGTATTATAGATAAAATGACACTGCAGCAATGTTAATTACCATAGTACTGATGTAGTATAGGATATAATACATAATAGTCATGTCTTTAAATTGAAGTGCAACAAAGCATATTATTGCTACAGTTCTACTTCTTAAATTCAATGAATGTTATTCAAGTGTACATTTGTATCCATACAGAATGTTTTAAAATAAATCATAATTGTACTTTAACTCAAACTGGTATATTTGACTTTCTAATGGCATAAATTAAAGAACTTCTTGATCTAAAAACTTTTTCTAAGACAGTGGAAATCATGACAGAATTATATTCCATATGAAAAATTTCCAGAATAATTTTCTTGTTCATTACAGGAGCTGTAAATCACTTTGCAAATGAAGCACAACATTCAGACTTTTTAAAAATAAAGATGAATCTCAAGGAGCTGTTTGATGTGTAGTAGGAACTAGACATATATAATCAAATTGGAATTAATTCTGCACTTCTCTGACTAAAAGATCTGGCAATTGTACACATAAAATATTCATAACAAAACAAAGAGACTTGTGTGGGAAGACAGTGAAAGTTTTTACCTGCAGCTCCAGGAGGAGTAGAGTTCCCTGTTAATGAATAATTGCATCTCTGCTTTTTGCAGCACCTTTACTTTTGAATAACTTTGTTATAAATATTAAAAGAAGGGGAAAAAAATTAAATTTCAGATTTGTTCGAGTGTACTTTAATAATTTATGTCAGCTGAAATGTTCCCATTTCCAGTGCAGAAATTTTGAAATGAAGCCATTATTCAGACCTGGCATGAAAAATACTCTAAAAACCTACTTAATTAGAAGTGCAACAATCCTATTCACCATGTCAGCCCATGGCTAAAATGTGTACATAGGGTTTTAGCAAAATATTTGAATACACAGTATAAGGTTCAAAGCAGAAATTGAAGTGTGATCTGAGGTGGGTTATTTCATCTCACAACCACAAGATGCGTCACTGCATTTGAGTGAAGGTGTGCGAAGAGCAAAATCTCCAGTTTCTAAGATTTGCAAATTGTTTTGAAAAAATCTTTTCTTTTCTCCCCTCCACTTTGTTTAGGTCAGTGGGACAATGTACAACACAGGGAGACATGTGTCCCTGCGGTTAGACAAGGAGCACCTGGTGAATATCTCTGGGGGCCCAATGACCTACAGTCACCGCCTGGAGGAAATCCGGTTACACTTTGGCAGCGAGGACAGCCAGGGATCAGAGCACCTCCTCAATGGCCAGGCCTTCTCTGGGGAGGTATGTCACGCTGGGGAGAGGTGCCACTAGCAATTACCCACCTCTTGTTTCTGCCTGAAGGTATTTGCAAGTTAATCTGTAAAAATTGTTTCTACGTAGCCATTCTGAAAATCAGGGAATTTCCTTTTTTTTTTTTTTTTCCCAACCAAGCGCTGCAAATTTTGTGACTCATATCTGCAAATGACACTGCTGTGTTTATTGTATATAGAGACACCCTCTATTCTCATCTGTGCTACTTACAAAGTAATCAGGTCTCTTTGGATGGGGTCTTTATGTCTCTTGTAAAGGCAAATACAAGATTAACCACAAAGTAATGCTGGAAGTGCTTCAAGTTCCCATAGAAGTGCTACTTTTCCTTCTCACTGGTGTGTAACACTTTACCTTGAGTACCATTCTGCCTTTGATTCATGTAAAAATAAGATGATACTTGATTCTGGAGATGACTCCACGGAACTCCGATCAAGAAATAAAGTCAACGGCATATGTAGTCCTTGGCAGAATACTCATGTTGTATGGTAAATACATGTCTATAACCGTCCCAGGAAAGACCATCATTTCATGATCCTGATATCTATTCCAGAATGGCCCATTATTCTTGCTGGATAAATATTTTAGTGGCTTAGATGGAGCACTTTTACAAGATGTACAATAAAGTTTGCAGACTTTCTGGGACAAACAAAATGAGATCTTTCCATTTTCCTTACATAGGGACATTTTCACATAAAGAGATGCATGAAGTTTGCAGTACCCCATCCTCCTTCAGCTTGGGCCATGGCTGTGAACTACCCAGCATCCAACTCTACAGCTCAAAATAATGCTTCACAATAACTCTGTGTTACTGTAGGGATTATATTTAAAGCCACTCTGTTACCATTCCTTCAGAATACCAAAAAAGAACAGCTTTTTCATTGTAAAGCACTTATTTTCTCAGAGAGGAGTAATCAAATGAACATCTGTATTATGCATCACAGACTGGTGATGAGTCAGTAATGTGTGGCATTTTCTTTGGCACTGAGCAACAGCAGTTATTTAAGAGTAAGAAATTAATTGCAGAGTTGTCAGATGATGGTGTTATAATTGATGGTAATCATTGACTTTGTTTTATAAGCTACATGTAGCCATTGGCAGCTTTTTTGTGAAATTACTAATGTCTTACACAACTGATTTTGGTTGCCTTTGTTAAATTCTGTAAGTAAACTCTTTGTGTATTGCTCCTTTAGGGGCTGAAAGTAAAGGACTCTGTAGTAAACAAGGTCTTTGCTTTGCTGTTCAGACTTACCTAAGACCAATATTCAAACAAAAAAATGTTGACTGGACATGAAAGCAAAAATCTGCTTGAGACATACTGTGGCACTTGTGGTGTATGACCACCAGATGCTTTTAAAAGAGTTTTTAAGATTTTAATGCATCAGTCCTAGACTATAACATTGTAAAAATGTAGAACATTGTTTGGCAATACTAATTGTTATTAGCTAGGCTCTTCTAGTTTTGAAAATAGGAGTTCTGAAGTACTATTAACATTTGGTGTTTTCTAACAGAGACCTCAAGTTTTTCTTAATAAAAGCAGAAAACTGAGATAAGTGGAAACTGCTGTCAGTCATTCAGGCATAGCTGGATCTGCAGTGTGTGCAGGATTCATCTTGTTGTCTGAATTCCTCCTGCAGTGAATAGAAAGAGCTCAGCACCTTCAGAGGATTGATCAGTCCTGGTAGCTAGAGCTGGGTCTCTTAGGACAGGACAAATCACTCTGTGGAGATGCATCTCCCTTGACAACAGAGCACAGACAAACAGCAGGCAGAGGAGTTTAGATTCAATGACTCCCTTTCAGATACTGACCTTAGTTCTGTCCTTTGAGGGTGTGTTTTTCAAGGTTTCAAAAGCTGTTTTGGGCAGGTGGACAGGTGAGCTCCAGCAAGGTCAAGCATTAATTACTAATTCAAGCCTACACCTGCACAGTTAAGTCTTACTTCTAGAACACACTGTTCCAAAGTGCCAGCCCAGATGCAAATCAATGGTGCTGAATAGCTGCAGGGATTTACAGGGAAGGGCAGCAGCTGATGGAGTTATTTGAGTGTCCACCCGTGCAAGTGTTGCCTGTATAAATAAGTGATCTTCCACAAGCTCTCAGCACTGAGGGTTGTAACATCTACATCTCCCAGCAACGAGAGGGGGAAAGCTGTAAACAAGACGGCTGACTTCCTGGGAGAGTGTCTTTGTGATGTCATGGATGCTTTCAAGGCTTGCTGCTAATTACTATTCACTCCTGCCTTGGATAATGCTGTCAGTGGAGATGGGAAAAAGAAAAATAACTGCCTAGGTTCATTAGTCTAATTTAGCTGGTGCAGGTGAGAATAGCAGTGAATATTTGCTGGCTTACGCTTTAGGAACCAGGGAAAAACCATTGCAGGGCTGCACTGTGTGACTGCTAATTGCACACTGAGCTCCAAGGGCACTACCCCGTTACTGCTAGTCTGAGCTGTGTTGGACAAACCCTCTGTTTTCCAGACAGGGCTTTCCAGAAACCTCTGTTATGCTGGGGAAACAATTCCCAAGTTACCCAAGAAGGGTGATCCATTCCAGTAGATCACAATCAGAATTATTCCTGCTGTTCCTTTCCTCCATTCCCACCCATGTCTCTCCCCTCATTTTCACTGAGGTCTCCCAGTCGTATTAGAGTCGGGACATTGCAGAGAGAGGGGGGCCTGGGGAGAGGGCAGGGGACAGGGCAGCACCTCTCCCTCCCAGCACTGCCAGACTTAGACTGCCTCAGACCTGAATTAAATCCAAGTCCAGACAAAGCAGAAGCCTTTAAACAGCCCCAATACACCTTTAACCAGCTGCAATGTCTTTTACAAATCCTACCTGATGTCCACACTAAGGAAGTTGTGCAAGTGGGCAAGCACTCAGAGCAAGCTGGAGAGCACTGAAGTGGTACCATGGCATGAAAAACAGCCTAGAAATAGAAAATTGCTTCAGAATGTCCTGTGGACTGAATGATACCGAGAGGCTTGTAATTTCCAGGCTTTAGCTTATAACTAGGTGTTAAAGGCTGTCAAGAGAGATCTCCACAATAATCTGGTTGCCTTTTAGCTCCAATTATCACTTTAGTAGACAGAATAATTGAACTAATGTTTAAATAGTTTGAGTTTAAGGGCTTTAAAACTGTGTATCAGATTATCAATATGTTTGGCACTGGTAACATGGAAAGGCAGGCAGGCTTTGGAATGCTTAAATAAATAAATGGAGCATTTACTTGTCCCTATGATACAGACTTGAGTGAGTTTAATTCCCTATTCTTTGCAGGAGCCATCCTACTGTATTATAATGATTAAAAGAAAATCTTGGCTTAGGCAAAGTCTCCAACTAAGACACCAATCATTTGTGTCTACTGCCTAATGCCTCTATGCAAAACAGGTTTTAATGCTTCAGAGTCTGTATCATTTAATGAAAAAGACCATTTTCCATTCAAACAGCAGAATTGGCCTGAGTGCTGTAGTTCAGGCACTGTCTGCCTTGTTAAAATAAAAAGGTAACAACTTCCAAAAGGTTCATGGTGAAAATAGCACCCTTTAACTTTACCACGTGGCAAAGTCATAAAAAATTTTTATGGTCAATTTTTTTTCCTATGCATAAAAATGAAAAATGTGCTGCAGGAGACCTCCAATCACTTTGTGGCTGTGCATTGTGGCAGCCTTATCAGTGCCAAGGCAGAAAGTCAAGGAGCTTAATTATTTGGGGTTATGCACTTTCACAAGCTCAGTGGCTGGAGACTTTCAAACAAGAGACTATAGTCCACAACACAGGAAAAAAAAAATTTCTTCTCTGCCCACCCTTCTAAAAACCCATGGACTGATTATAAACACACAATTATTTCATTTGCCTCAGAAGAATTAAAATGAAAGTGAGAACAGGATCTAAATAAAGGGATATGTATTGCTGTACACACAGTTTGGAACTGAGATTTACTTTTGCTGCTGCTAAAAGCCACTGAGAAAACCAACACCAAAATACAAGAAAATGGGGATAAAAGGGAGAAGCTGGAACTTCTGAAACACCAGTCTCCTCTTGCTACTTCCATTTCTTTAACTGCAGGCCTGTTCTGTGTGAGTGGAGGACTTCTAGTGATAGTAAAGGATTACTTATCAGGGAGATCAGTGTTGTAAATCCAACCTGGGATACTTTTAGAAGCAGGACTGTCAGATAGACAGCCTATGAGAACCAGCCAGCCAGCTGGGATAGTTTAATCCAGCCTGCAGCAGAATTAGATTTTGTGTTAAATCACAAACAGTGGCTCTGTTACTGAGACCTGTACACCCCTGACTTGCCTGTGAGGTTCCAAACAGCCTCACCAAAACACCTCATGGTGGTGTCATTTATAGTGGAAAAGCTTGAAATCAGATTGTGCTAGCACATCATCTTTCCTCTTCTTCAGGAGAGGAGGATTAAATCAGATAGTGATGCCATTGAGGAGGGAAGACAGGAATCACCTGCTTCTTCATAACCCCACTCCTCCAGGTGCTCACAGAGCCAGCCATGAGCAGCCCCTACTACACCAGGTAACCCCAGCACTGCTGCCAATAGCTCGCAGAAGGAAGTTCAAAATTCAGATTTTCCAGTTGCCACAGGCCACTGGTATTACATTTTGGAGCTTCTCTTGGAAGTGGTGCAGGTCATTTTTAAGTATTTCAGCCAGAAGAGAAGTTTACTGTATTCCAGTGCTTATTAATGATGAAAAATAAGCCTCTGAAAAAAGTACCAGCTGAGGGAACATGTGTCTAATGGAAGGGGGGCTTAGTAAAATCTCTGTAACCTTCAGATTAATGTTGAGCTTCAAAGGAGAAAGTCAATAGGGTAACGAATTAAATTGCTATAGGAACAGAATATAAAGCAGGGGGAGATGGTAGTATTGTCATCACTAAAGTATAGGGAGACTGCTCACGAGTGATTCAAAATCACTGGGACATGAATATGTTCTTCGTTGTAAGAATGCACCTCTGTCCTCAGTAAAGATTACAGATTGCTTCACCCAAAATTTTATACAATATCAATCAAAACCAGGGTTGACGTCCAAAAAGACACTTATTCACAGAATATTCTGCGTTGAAGGAACCCACAAGGATCATCAAGTCCAACTCTTAAGTGAATGGCCCATACAGGGTTATTGTGTTTTTCTAAACCAAATTTAGTTTTATATTTTAAGTTAAATGGGCTTTTACTGCTTGATAATATAACAAAATGCAGCTGGTGTTTCTTACCAAGAAGGCCTCTCCTTCTGAACTACTCTATTGGAGCCCACAAGAAAGATTACTTTCCAGGAACAGGGAACTGAAATTTTTATGGTGTATTTTACATCAAAAGGCTGTAAACTTCCTGCACTGACTAAGTGCTAAAAATAAATCTTAATCCTTTCTGACCTCCAAAAGCAGTTTCATCTTTAACTTTGTTGGAGTGGTTGACTTGTAACTTATGTTCCTGTAATTTTTTGGCTAGACAGTCATCTTCAAGCCATGGGTAATACACACTTGTTAAATAAAAAATCCCAAACCTCAAAAGCCAGGAGAAGTTCTAAAGTCAACTAAAGGTGTAGCAACTATAAATCATTGATCATAAATATATAAATAGAAAAAATACACAGGGAGTACAACTTATTTTTATAGGAATGGCCACATTGCCAGGCAGCACCAGGGTATTCCTGCTGTCACAGGTTTACCTTTGGTGCTGCTGTAGCCACACTGCCATTTTTAAAGGAAAATTAGATTCTAGAAATAGACTGCTTTATCCCTCCCTTAGGAAAACGCCTTAATTACACAAATCAAGTTATATGATGACCAGATTTTATAACAGCAATAAAGAATTTTATTTCATGTATAATCAGCTTCTCCTATAATAAATAGCATTCCTGTAATTTTTTTGCCTTTCTAAAACTTGATTAGCAGTGGAAATACAAATAAGGCTTTTGACTTTTTTTTTTTCAAGGGAAGAAGTTACAGTGCATACTACAGGCCTGAGTGTGCATTTTATGGTAGTTCTGGCAAAACAGGGAAAGTCAAATGGTTTTATTTGTAGCAAGTTGTAATAGGGTGTTTCTCTTGGTGGATAAATCCCAGAAATTCAGTTATTGCTCCAACAGGAATCAGGATTGGACCTGATGCAGCTGTGGCTTCCTGGATGCAAACTAAGAAAAAGATACAGGGGCAGAATTATGCATTTAGGTCTCTTAGCAGAAAGACTAACAATAACATATAATTGAAAGGAACAGTAATTTAATTTTATAATCCCAAACAATCATTAGAAACCATCTGGAAATTGAACCTTTACAGCAGTCTTTTAGTACATCATCATTCTGATTATTTAGTCGTGCTAAAATTGCACTAAGTCTTTTTGGAATAATTGAATACATTAATTTCAGACAACCAAACAATACAGAAGCCACCTGATTCCTGTAGATCATTAGCTGATTTCTAGAAAGCATCTTTAAATATTTGAAAATTCTGTGTGTGGTATTTAAGGGAGTTTCCCCTCAAGCACTGGATGCCAGGCTGTTGAATTTGGGTACCAGCTGCTACACTACATTGACATTCTCTTTGTCATTTCCACTGATGTGCAACAGGACATTCACTCCCAAATCAGTTCTAGCAAGAACCAGAAATGTTTCTCTGTTTGCTCACTAAAACCTGAAAGCATCCATATTCCCTGGATTTCTCCATGTTTTACTAAAGCACATGATTATTCCTGGATTCTGCATAGCAAATTCCAGGTGCTTGATACAAGGAGCTCCATTTCTGGGGTCCAGCATTTTTTCTTTCTGTCTCCTGCTTTCTGAGGATTTTGGGATACAAGCCCCCTAGATAATGTCTGCTGTACACTGAATTTCAAGAAACTCTACAGGCAGAATTTTTGAGGAGTTGTATTTCACTATCTACACATATGCGGGCGTTTCTTGACAGAAAACTTTCCTTTGTTGGAAACTACTTTTCTGAATTATGAACTCTCCATCCATTAGCAGGAGCTGTCCAAACAAATTCCAAGCTTTATGACAATGTCAGCTCATTAAAGTAGCATGTGAAACAGCAAAATATCTTCATGGAATAATAAATATGAATTTCTTAGATAGTGAGTGAAACAGATTCCTTTAGTAATAAATGTATTTTTGCACGTGTTACTTTTTGGTTACCAACTGTTCTCTTTTAAGAGGGCAGGGAGAAATGGAAGAGAGTGTCAATGTACTGAGAGCACAGTCTGTCACTGACTGTAATCTAAATCCCTCTGGTGCCTCAATTTTAAAATCCAGCATCATAAAGCAATAAGGTGGAGTTTTTCTGCCTAGAGTAGCAGCTGTAGGATTTTCTCTTTTAAACCACTGGGACATGAAAACATTCAGCACTCTAAACCTCCAGTGTCACTTTTGAAGCATTCACTTTGCCTCATTCCAAATTATTATCATTTGCTTGGGGTGACTTCACTTGCTACAGGATGACTCTTCTTTAATTAAAGAGTAATTTACCTCTGCAGGCAAAAAACTATGCACATTTTGAAATGGGTTTTGTTTTATGTCACTTGGTAAACAGTTTTCCATTACACTTTTTGTAAGCTTTAACTTTTTCCCCAAATATATTTAATGTAACGTCCCAAAGAAAGGAGCGGTCCTACTAACAACCTGTACAAAAGCTCTTGCAGCTACTATGGACAACCCAGAAGAAAATAAAAAGGAATGATAGGCATTTTTATTATTATAATTCAGCAAAACAATAAAAAACAGCGAGCAGTTACTGTAAACACTGTCCTGGGCAAAACCCTCCTGGAGGCAACAGACTTTGGTCTGGGGTAAAACTATGATTTGGTATTTCTGTACCTATGTAGACTGCAGAAACCCCTGGTAGCCCAGTCTGTCCTCACTGATAGTACCCCTGATCTGGATGAGGGATACTGGTGATCAGATAATAACTAGGAGAGTCCAGATTTAATGACACATGAGCCACAACACTGAGGATCCAGTGAAGCTCCTGAGCCCACTGGGTGCTGAGCACTCACACCCCCCAGCTGTCTGTCTCAGTAAATGTCTAAGTGGGGCAAACTCAATTCTGAGAGCAAGCCCAGCCCTTGCACCCAGACAGTGGGGAGTCATTTTGGAAACTCATCTTTAGTGATTTTTATTTTACTCTGTGAAAATGGAAGAGCTTCAGACAATGAATGTGACCCTAACTCTGAATGATCTGAACTTACTGGCAGAGTCCTCTTGTAGGAGATGGAAATTCCTGGCTCATTCCCGTAGCCAGGACTGGCACAGGAGGCAGCCACAGCAGATTTTCCTCATCCCAAATGGATGTGCTGGTCACTGTGCCTTGGGACCCGCATCCCTCTAGGACTGAATGAGGCCTGGAGGAGCTCCAGCTCCCACCTCTCCCTCCTCCCCGGTAATAATCCCTGTTTCCTAATACACAGTGGCAGCTGGGAACACTCACTATCAGCTCCCTGACCTTCCGATTATTTCTGTAGCTTCAGCAACTCTTTTGATAGATATTTCTCCCTTACTTTATGTTTAACAGTTTCTTATGACACATTTTAATATCTTAGCAAAAAGCCAACTAAATCATGTCATTTCTAGCTGCCTTTTTATTGCATTTTCAGGGATTGCTGGGAGGTGGCAGAGTTACAGTTTTCATTTAGAACACTGACTTGACCTTCCTCCATCACTGTAGACCTTTCCTGGCATGCAGCGCCTCCCAGAAAGTCAAAATACTTTAAATTTGAGGTATTTCATTTTAGCCATCTCTGTAATTTCAATAAAGACTGAGAAGGAAATACTTCTAAATTTTGTTTTCTTTAGACAAGATTGTGATAGATAATGGATTGGGATATTTTACAAACAATAAAGGGAAGCAAAATTCAGTTTTGTTATCATTTCAGAAGCATGTCTTTCTAAAATTATAATTAGAACAGTTTCTCAGGCATAGCTGCTTTTAAAGTAGCATGCAAGTGATAGCAGCCACAGTGGCATCAGTGCTAACACTGTGAAGAATTAAAATTGACAAAGTTAAACTGCATTTATTCCAAGTCAATTTTCTTTTTATTTATCTTTTAATATCTCACCTTTATCTGTCTGCGTTCTTATCTTTGTATAAACTCACTGGATGTTACAGCATACACCTGCCAAGATTTGGTGGTTTAAAATTCAGTAGGAATGAATTCATTATATTCAACTACTTTTCAGTGGTTTGGTTGGGGTTTTTTAATCTACTTGCCATGAAAACATTTTGTCACTGACGATTTGCCATAGGCACATTAGAAAGGCACCATATACAAGTTATTACTCTGAAAGTTCTATCAAACACAGAGAGAGTTCTGGATTTTAGCTGGAAAAGGCAAGTTCATTACTGTCCATCTCTTTCCATCATCTCAAATTTTATTTACTTTTTCTTATCTAAGTATGAACATGCCACTACCATATAGTGCCTAGAAATTCTGCTAATAACAGAATCAGTTGGCAACACAGCCTTAATCTGCTTAACCTTCAGTGTAGGACTGGCCAGAAACAGCTATCACATCCTCTCAAATGCAAAATTCCTATGAATAAAGAAAATAGATTTTTTAAATTTATTTTCCAAGGCATGTTCAATATGAACAGTATATATTTGGTGTATTTTGTTACATCAGTCTTTGCTCTTCTCACCTTTAGCAATTTCCTTCCCATTTCCTCTGACAATCAAAGCACAGAGTGATCAAGGCCTGAGCTATCAGTCCCATACAGCACCTCCAGCCCAGCATGATGCTTTGAAGTCCATGTCCACAGCACAGCATGTGGGGATGGTCCCATCACTTCCCATGCTGACACAGGAATTAATCTGACAGCATCCATGGCTACAGGAGCTCAGCCACCCAGTTCTCACTACCTGCTGCTCTTTTGCCTCCCTGAAGACTGAAATATCCTGGTGATGTTGTGCAGACCCAACTTCTTCCTTCTGCCCCAATCCACCAAACTCTCAATGCAGCACTTGCACTGCACTAAAATTCATTAAATAAAGCATTAGACAAGCATGGCTTTCAAACTGGGTTTCTGCTGAGATTCTCCAGAAGAAGCAAACTTTTATCCTCTTTTTTATTTTATTTTTGGGAGAACAGAAAAGCTTATGATAATGTGCATAAATGATAAATTAGCGTACTTGCCTGAAATAAGGAATTCTGATTCAGAAAAGGATAAAAGACTTCTTAGTACGACTAAGTGTACCAGTGTCAGGTGCTTTAGAAGACAGGTTAGTGTTCATTGCTTGCTCTCTTCACATAAAAAAACAGGGAAGAGTCAATAAAATATCACAAAAATATGCTACCAATAACAGCATTAAAAATACATAAAACATTTGCAGAACAATCCACCACGGGCAGAACCCAAAGCCCTCTTTACCACACATTCCTTTAGCAGAATGTGCCTGTACTTCAAACACAAAAACTAATAATCAAAGGGCCAGAAGAGCTCTCATCCCAGTTTTGAGTATTGTGGCTTTGGGGCTTGTGGGCTGTTCTGAAGAGTATTGTGGCACTGACCTGTGAAGCGAATTTTACTGAAAATACAAATTACTACACCAAGGCTGCTTCAGTTATTTTAAATTTTGGCACATTTTGTTCCATTTTACCTGCAGAGCAGTGGTGGCAGTGAGATATTTCCAGTGAGGTGGCTCATGGACAAGCCTGGGAGGGTGGTGCTGCTGTGGTTTCAACCGTACAACTCAGCCCTGACCCTTATTGCTTTGGGCATAATTAGTGTCATGAAAGAGGCATCAGGCAGGAATATTTCCATGTGCATCCAAGCTGCAAATCACAGCCTAATCCCAGGAATTCTAGTGTAAAGCAGAGTTCTCTACAGGAGACTTAAAGCCCCCATGCTCTTGGTACCCAGATTGTCCCTTTGAGAGTCTGTCTGTACCCACAAACATAATTTTATTCACACTCAGCCCTTCCTTGGGGAGGGACATGACAGGAAAACCAGCCAGTTCCTGAAGGCATCAGGTCTGCAGGCTCTTGGATAAATCACAAGACAAACTGGCTTGCGGTTTCAGGGAGGTTTCTGATGGTCTCTGCTTGTCTCTCAGAAAAAAATCTCTTTGAAATCAAGTTCCCTCCACAAGGTACTTTGGTTTTGACACATAAGCATTTTCCAACAAAACCCTGTTTCAGCAAAAAAAAAATCCCAACTAGTTCTGCTTATGATTAGTGCAAGGCTTTATTCTGTGTGAAGCCCAAGGGTGTGTTCAGTTAAGAGGATTTTCACTGTTTGATTTATAGCTTAGAGCCTCCCCATCTACTGTTCCTAAGTCACAAAAGGCACAATAGAGGAACTGTTCTTCCTCCTGACTGGTAGAGCCATTCCCTGGGGCAGTTAATTAGAAAGAAAAAAAAAAAATCACCCTTATTCTTCCAGAGTCTAATGAATGTCAGTCTATTCTATTCTCATAGGATTTTCTTTCAGAAATCCAGGAAAATGATAAAAAGAAAAATGGCAGGGAAAGAAAAAAAAAAAAAGAAAGGAAATGTTCCAAAAGCCTTTTTCCTGTGGCCTATTTGAAAATACCTCACTATTTTTTAGATATAGTCAGTATTGAAGATGAATGCTTCAAAGAAAGTTGGAAATCTTTTGTTAGAATTTTGAGCTGTCAGGCAGCATATTCGGGGTTTATCCCCACAAATCTTCATATACATCAACAACCCCCTGGAAATAAGTGAAACCATGGGGATGATGACAGATGTAATTTGGGATGTATGTTTGCAGTGCAGTTGTACTGTCAGAAGCACAAAAACTGGGGGGGTCACAATACAAGAAAAAACAGGATGCAATCCCTAAAACTTAAAATACTTACATCCATCTAAATTTAAAATGCAAACTCTGCTGTGAGCTTTTATATGAACTTCATTTTTTCTTATTTTATGTACACAAGGTATTACCAAATAATAAAGCATCTAGAAATATCTAGAAATTGCTAATACTGAAGAACTTACCAAAAGATTAAGGTGAAAAGAGAATTTTTAAGACACAGGCTTCTTTGCTAGCAAAGAGTATCACATCAGTTCTCTGATGCCATGCATCTTTCAAATGATTTTGTAAATTCATCAATATTTTGGTTGTGATCATCAAACAATCTTCAGGCAGCTTGGAGTAAATCAATTTTATCTGTGTACTGCTAGATAGTATTCCTTATTTTGTGCTTTGAAAGTGGCAGCTTATAACTCAAAGTGAATGACCATCATTAAATCTAAAGATGTACATCGTTTAAAATACAATAATAAAAAAAAAAAAGAGAATTCTAGAAAACCAACAGAATTACTGAGCTGTGTCATCCTATATCAGCTGAAAATCTGTCCTTTAACGTTTATGAAGAGGAAAATAAAAGTGCAGTGAGGAGCTGGAAGGGACCATCTGTCTCCTTTTAGTTCGTTGTTTTGTTTCGAGCTGGGCCTGAACCAAAATCCTAATTCAGAGATGTCCAGTGCTAGAAGCTGTCATGTCATGGTCCCTTTGGAAATTGGGAACTGCTGATGGCTGCACACAGCAGACACTAATGACAGCCTTTGGAATGCTTTTGGCTTCACAGCTATTAGCACGTTCTCCATTAACTATCAGTTACCTCACAGGGTAATTATTGTGCCAGGTTTACAAATGACAGAGGCTGAGTCAACTGCAGTCAGGACAACAGGCATGGCAGGGTGAAGACCAGGACATAAGAGCTTGTGGTGTTTGCAAAGACCCAGAAATGTTGGCCACCTGATTTCTCAAAAATCATTCCTTTATCATTCCATTCCATTTATATCCTTGATGGACACCTTAAGCAAGCAGAACTTGCACTGTTGCTGCTCCAGTGAAAGTTCATCATCTCAAGACACTGCACTGTGCAAACTGCAACATCCAACTGCATCAGAGAACAGTCATGAACGTCCCATCATATATACACAATATTCTGCCACCCAGAAAGCCTTTTATCATCTATACCTGAACCTGCCTCTCACCAGCTACTATTTAAATTTCCAAACTTGTAAATATAGAAAAAGAGGTAGATAAAAACAATGCCAGGTAGAGAAGACTGTAGTATAACAAATATGCCAAGCTAAGTAGATCTTAAAGTACTTCTGAATTGCATAAGCATTTGACAATATTAAAAATCAATGAAGCAGTGAAAAACCATTTACAAGATGTGTCTTCAAAGTTCATGGAATGCTGATGGGGTGAATACCTCTTAAAATGTGTCTAAATGTGTAGTAATTTTTCTTTGGATGTATAGCCTCAGATTTATTGAACCATTTAATTATTTTGACAGTCTTCACACTTTGATTCTAATCAGGAGACCTATACCTGAACAACTGTTTATCGAATTGCTGTTAATGAAGCAAAGAAAGCAATCCTTAGTGTGCACACATTTCATCTGTACACCTTTCTTACACCCTCTATCTGTGGGGAAGTGAAGCTGCACCGGTTTCTGCAAATTGCACTATGATAACAACAACATGCTTTCCTTGTCATTTTAATTCATATTGGAAATCTCATTTACAGCAGTGACACTATATGTAAAGAGTCACATGTGGCTGGGTGAACACCTCCAGCTGCAGACAGTAAAACTATTGCCAACGACTTGAGAAAAAAACAGCACAGCCTTTGTAATCTGAAGTCTGTTACCTGCTGTGATGCAACAGCCTTCAAGTTTTTGGGCCAAATTTTCTCAAATGATCAGCACAGTGAGAGCTACAAACTGTGTGAGTGTGCATACATATATAAACATGAGATAAAACCAGAAGCAGGTGAATGCTGAGCTGGTTTGAATGAACAATCCACCATTAATAGTTGGTTAGGTGAAAATATTTTCCTTTGTTTATTAAGAAGCTGTCTTTGGTGTTTTGATTCATGAAAAATTTTCCTCCTCCTCTGCAATGATCACGCATGGGCATGGACTCCACACACAAGAGGGAGATGCAAAGTCATTTATTGCCCAGCCAGAATTCCCCCTGTATACCAGCACACCCAGGATATAACATCATATAAACAGGAAAGATGCTCACCACAGTGTCCCCCAATCACCTGGGGTAGTGCCCAGATTTTGCCTGTTATAGTAACAGGTAGACAATCCCCTGTAAGGTCACAAACTACAACCATCACCTCTCACAGGTCCAACCCTGTCCACAAACTCACAATCCTCTCTCCGCCCATCCCCGGTGACCTGGATACAGTCCCAGGGTCACCTCCTGGCCGAGGAAAGAGGCTCTCTCTCTCTCTGGCCCTCAGGGCCTGTCTCTCTATCACCACATAGTGTACCCCGACAATCCACCTCTTCTGAAGCAATGTGAGCTGCTCCTGCTTTAGACAGGTTGCACTAGATTCTTTTTCCCTTTATTGCTGCTGGTAGTTTTACCCTTCTCCCCATTTGTTATTAGAAGTAGAAGAACCAGAAGGAAATGAGAGTTTGGGGAGCTGGCAGAACCCCAGCTGCTGGTTCACCTGCCCTTGATCTCTGCCTGCAGAGGAGTTTGCCATGGCAGCACCATCCTCATTCCTGCTTTTCTTTGCTCTGGTGTCTTTTCTGGACTGAGATTAGAGCTTGTTTTTGTAATACAGATTGACCTGCATGGTACTTCGTTGAGAGAGAGTTCCTGGAAGGTACAAGCAGATCACTGCTTGCAGATTGCAGAAGTCACTCACAATGGAGCTGTTCCGCAGCATCACTCTTAGAACATTTTCTCACCTAGTCTGCAACAGTGACCTGTAATCCAAGTTTAGCCCCAAGGACTGTAGGGTTATATCTGGGTCTTTTCGAGTAGTAGCAATTACCTTGTCCAATTAGATCTACTTTTATTATTAAATTGTTTATTTACTAGGCCTTTGGTTGGCCAATAACAGTATAAATATGATGAGTGTATAAAACTGCACAGATCTGTGAGCAAACTACTCCAATCACCTTAGCCTGCAGAATAATCTGTCCCTGTCCCAACCATGAGACTCCTGATACCAGGATTTGTGACAGCTGCCAGATGCCCAACTCCAAGGTGTTCCTCTGTTACTTACTGAATTTTGAGTACTTCATTTGTAAAGTACAGTATAAACATGAACGATGATTTAAAAAATGTTCTTTTCTAGTGTTCCTTACTAAAAAATTAGAAGTTCCAGAAAATATAACAACATCAAATCATTTATCAAGAGTATAGTGTTAGTACCTTTGCCTCCCTACTCAGAGTATGAGCAGATTAAGCCTGTGCCTGTTCTCCCAGCTATCTTCTGAGTTAAAAGCAGTTTTTCTGTTGTCTTTTTAACTTATTTTTTTTCCAAAATAGTGCATGTATTTTGTGGTGCTTCAAATAACACAGAATAAACTTTGCTAAAAAATTACAGAATGCAGAAGTTTAGTGCTCCACAACTTTGGAGCACTAAAAGTGGCAGCAGAAAAGCTGGTTGTGCATCTCTCAGTTTGCTTGCCCCGACAGTCTTTTTCAGCCTCCCTCTCTGCTGTCTCATCTGATCTGCCACAGGGAGAGATCAAACAGGGAGAATCAAACAAGTCAAAGTAGTTCAGAAGGTTGGAGTTTTTCTCAGCCACAGCATCAATTCTGCTGAATTGCAGCATCACTCTATACATTTAGGTTGTACATTATTTCTGTCCCCCTTGTATGATAAAATAAAATAATATTTTTACAACACAGTTAATGCAACATTTGGGAGCTTTTTTCCCCCAGAACTTGTTGATTCTAATTTTGCAACAACAGAGATAAAATTCAGAATGCAAAGACACAATTTAGTTAGCTGTACAAAGAAAAGGTGAGATACTGCAACCTGCTAGTGCACCTGAATTGATTCTTTTGTGCTTCCAGAAACACTTGCAATAGCTGCCTGTGACATCCCCAGAGTGATGCAGGTGGCAAAGCAGCATCACTGCCCTTTCCCACTGTGACAGCCCCTTGGAAAAGCAGTGGCCTGGCCTCCAACTTGTATTCACTAACCCCTGAACCCCACTGAGACAGGAAACCAGGGTGTATTCAAGGACCATTTTGCCTCTCTAGGAAATGCACAGTGGGGAACGGAACAGCTGGATGGCAGTGCTAACATTGGAAGAATGACAGATTTTAAGTGACAGGAAGAAATGGGTTAGAAAAGGACAGGGGAGAGGTTCGGTGTTCGTAAAAGTGGGAATATTTGGGTCTGAACATGGGCAAGGAAAACGCCACGGCTTGAGTGGCACAGACAGCATTAAAGGAAAGGCTGTAAAAGATCAGGGCTCAAAGGGAATCCAGCCCTGCTGGGCAGAGACAGCCACAGGCATGGCTTTGATTTCATCTTTTCATCTGCTGACACTGTCCAGCGCTGACAAGGACGGTGGGAGCAAAATTTCAGTCTATTAAATGAATGTGGGTAGCCTCAGTTCTGCACAGAAATATAGACTGACTTGATAAAACAGCTGAGTTTAGTTGGAATTACAGGGGGAAAGTAGACAAAGCTGAAATTTGGACTGGAGCACCAGAGCCAACAGCAACTTTATATAATGTGGCTGAGAGATGTAATGCCCTGAAGTACTAACAAATGCATTTTTACATCTCATCCTAAGAATCTCACAGATTTTTTTCTGGAAATGTCCTAAAAATCTAAACCTTGATGTTCAAACTCACAATTGTTTTGAGCAAACCTATTTCCCTGGTGAGTTGCCCTCTTTTCTTCTGCAGCAAATTTCTTCTACTTGACTCCCAGTTCTGCACAAAGTGATTTATGGGAGAGATTGCATTTTTTTTCCCCTTCTGGAAATTGTCAGTTTCTGAGCAAGATCAAAAAACCTTCTGCGCTTCAGTATTGACTAATTTTAATTATTAAAACCTTTCTCCCAGGAAAAACTCTTCATGTTGTTTGCTGAGAAACCAGCAATTTTTAATAGAATTCAGGAACTTCTTGAGGAGATCAGGGAACACTGGAGACAGAATTCTGAATTTACACTGGGCTCACACTTTACAACATTTTTTTTTAAAGTAGAAAGAACTAGATGTTTCTCTTTGCCTTCTTTCTATGTGTCTCCCTTTAAACTTGAGATAATGGGCTTTGCAAAGGCTAGAGAAACGGGAACACAATTTGTTATGCGGTAAAACTAAATCATATATATATTAAAATGAATTATAAAGCTAAAAATTTACTTTGCATATATATTAAGCTTATTAAAACTGGAAATCAATCTTTTATTATGAATCCTTTTACTGATACGTAGTCCCCCACTGACAGTTTCACATGGAATCCTTTCCTCACAACAGCTTGGCATATTGATATTGTTAAAGTGTCAGTGAAAGAAAATAGCAGCTACATTCCTATTTGAATTTGTCGCATTTAAGTTCGCAGGTTTTCACATCATTGACAAATAATCAGATGTTTTAGCAAGGTAATAGGATAATTACACTGTTGCTCCACAACTCAAAAGCTAAAGACAGCACTACCTGCATTTAAACTAAAACACAGCTTTGCCTACAGACACCACAAACCAGCCTATATCACCTCGACAACAAACTGTTTACTGCAGGATAATGAAATTAAATACATGCTTAATGATGTAAGATTGACAAAGTAATAAAGTTATAGAGAGAGTCAACATTATCTTCAATTAGGTGTCTACTTTGGTTGAAGAATTCTTAGCATTACAGTTCAAAGAGCTGGATTTTTATCTGCAGTAATTTTCAGCTCCATTTCATCTGTGCACTGAGAAAGTGTGGGGTTTTTTCGCTGTGCAAAAGCCATACCAGAGGATATGGTACATAACAAAGAAATTAAATAAAGGAAGAGGTGGCAGGCACTGCTCTAGGACTAACTGGAGAAAGTACAGCTGGGAGAATTGGTGAATAGTAATTGCATGGGGGAAAGACTAAGAGAAAACACACAGGAGACATTGCTTGTATAAAGCCATCATTCCTTGCACACCTAAAAATGAACAACACATTTTCATCACAAACAGTCAAATATTGGCATGACTTTATGGGATTGGCATCAATTCAAAGGGAACCAGAGTATTTACCAGAGCCCAGCACTCCAGTCACACTAGGAGCGCCCAACCTGGGGACAATAGGAGCATCATCCACTCTTTGAACCATCCGTCCTCCCCAGGGTGTCCTGGAAGGGGGTGGTGGTTGCTGTCGGGGTGGGAGAGGGGCAGGCACCACTACTGCTCTCTGCCTGTCCTCCTCACTGATCACAGAGTTATTCAGGTTGGAAAAGACCCCTGAGCCCAACCTTTGACTGCTCATCACCTTGAGGTGTTGTTACAAAAGGACATGGTGCTCCATGAGGAGATGGAAGCAGGTTGTACCTTTCACACCCCACTCAGACATTATTCCCCTGTGGAAGCCACAACATCCATACTCAGCTGGTATTTCAAGAGTCTGTAGCTCTCCCAGTGGGAGCTGGCAGCAGCAAGAAGTGAATTTTGCATGGCAGTGCTGTTTGCATGGCAGTCAGGAACATCCTGAAGGCTCTTTGCCATCCAGACTAAAGAGCTGCTTTCATAGCCTGACTGAGGCCAGGCTTCCTGCTAGCAGAATAGAGTTTACTACATGGACAAAACAAATTTGAAACACTTCTATTTGAATCACTGCCCAAAGTCACCTTTTCTAATTGCAGGAATTCAGCATTTTAGAGCATGGCATGTTCCCTGATCTTTTTTCATTAAGGCAAAATATCTCTTTGGCATTTCAGGTATTTCCATTCCAGTATTTCCAGCATTTCAGCTGTATAAACTAACCTGCAAATGAATAGACTGTGTTGTCTAATAAGGAAAAAAAACTTTGACGTCTGTTGTTTGATGTAGAAAGTCAGCTGATAAAAAATGCAAATGTGACTTTACTGCTGCCCCTTCCACCACCATCACATCCATGCCCTGCATTTGTTCACCAGTGTTTGCCAATAGGCTGCTTCTTTCACCAAAGCCTTCAGAGGAAGCTAAAGGGCTTACTTTTGAAAGATAACTGGCTTAGTTCTGGCTCCTAAGTGTCACTTATCTTCCCTACTGAGTTTAACACCACTCAAGTCATTCAGAAACAAGATAATTTTATACTTGTCTGCCTTAAGCTGTACAATCCCATATTCTTAGATAATCCATGTCCTTTTGTTTTTTTCTTGCTAGCTGTTTCTCAACTTCAAACTTGCCTATTAAATTACGAACATGAAACTGGCTCTTATGCAATTCACATGAACAGCAAAAGGCACTTGCACTTCCCTTAGCTTTAAAACAAGCTTCCAGGATATTCTTAAACAAAAACAAAAAAAACCCACTTATCTTCTGCCTGCAGGGCAGATCTGTGCCAGCTGTCTCAGAAGCATTGAAACTGAACCTCTGACAGGTGTTAAATTTCTCAGAATCATTTCTAAAAATTTGACTCTAATTTATCATCTCATCTACCACAGCATTAATATCCTAAAAGACCTCTGACAACTCAACAAAGCATCATTCCAGAAATGCTTTTGGCTATTTTGAATCAAGCTGGGCTTTCTCAAACTCTTTTGTGTTTGAACTCTCAATTTACATTCAAACGGCAACTTAACCAGCAATTATATCCATTTCCATTTTTTTCCTCTTCTATCAGGCTTTAAAAGTTTTCCTCTTACCACATTTTGAGGTGCTGGAAATCAAGTGGAAATCCCAGAGTCTCCTGCCAGAACTATTTGTATTCTGATCTTTTTGTGCCTTTTATGGGTGATGTGTCACAAATTGTCATTGTCATGGATCAATGACACAGACTGAACTCCATAACATGACATTCATTACCAAGATGCTTTCCCCAACACCATTAATGTTACATCTGAGCCTCTCATAATATTGATACTGGAGAAATGCAGCTATTCCCATGTTGGAGGTGACAAGCTGGGCAGAGATGAGAGGGAGATCTGCTCAAAGGCAGAGCAGGACTTGAACATAATTTTCTTAAGTCATAGGTGAGCAACACAGTCACTAAAGTGGAAGGACACTCTTGAGAGAAGAGCATGAGAAAAAACCCCATAGAACTGTTGGAAAAGACCTTTTAATTTAATCAACTGTTATCCTATAACTGCCAAGGCCACCTCTAAACCGTGTCCCCAAGTGCCACATCTACATGTCCTTGTGGGATGGTAACTCCACCACTGCCCTGGGCAGCCTCTTCCAGGGGCTGACAGAGCTTTGGGGGGAGAAATTTTTCCTAAAATCCAATCTAAACCTCCCCTGGTACAACTTGAGGTAATTTTCTCTTATCCTGTTGTTTGTTACCTGGGAGAAGAGATATGTTGTACCCCACCTGGCTACAACATCCTCTCCAATGGACAGTACCAACAGCTTCTTAAAATACATCCTCAGTTTTATTCTGTCCTTTCCTCATATACACACATTGCTGGCATTTTAAGAATATAAAATCTCATGCTTCATTTTTGTCACAAATAGGAAAATAACATTCTGAATTTACAGCACACTTCTATGCTCAAGAGAGCAGGTAAAACTGATAATTGCCTTATTTCTGCTTCTGGTTTGGAATCCTAACACTAACCTCTACTTGTTAGTTAACATCGGGTATATTAAACTTTATTTTTTCCTACTAGATGATGAAATGAGGACAAAAGGGGTAAGAGCTAGATTTTCACTAGACTAAATTGTCTTAACTTTTTTTTGCTCATCCTTTTATTCATCAGTCTGTGATGTGTCTCTATCTGCTGTTGGCCATCATGCCCAGCCCCTGAAGAGAAATGGAGCTACATCTGGTTCTTTGGCAAGGTGGACTGAGAGCTCTGGTGGTTTTTGGAGAAGCCTTGAATTGCTAATTCCTCTGTCAGCGACCTGTTCTGGTGTCCTTTGTATTCAATGTCTCAGGGCAATGCAGTGAACAGAAATAGCATCAGTCACCACTTCCCCACATTCTTGACATGCAAGAACCATTTTCTGCTGCTTTTGGGGCTAATTGCTAAAGAAACACAGAATTCTCTCAGAAATTCAGAGCACCATTATGTAACTGAATCTACCAAATGGAGTGTTTATACCGAGTTCATTATCATGGTGTCTGAGCATCTGTTGTATTTAAAATGAGAAAACAATTTAAATGCAGTGTTTAGTCAGAAAATCCTGCACAAATCCAGAAATTATGATAGACTCATCTAACAGTGGGGTTTTTTCTACATTACCCCTATTCTCTCTTAAGATACAACTTTTGTAGATGATGGACTGGGTCTGTGCCAAATTACAGCTCGCAGTGAAATTCTGCATCAGCCAAGACATAATCAACATTAAGCATTTGAGCCTCAAACTTCAATTTGATCCTCACACAAAGTGAATTGCAGAGCAGTGTCATTTATTTATGTTTACCCAGCTCTTGCTCATCTGCTAACGATGAGTGACAAGAGTGGTTGAGTGGCAGGTCAGCCAAAAATATCCATGTTTGGAGCAACTGGCTCAGCAATGACTCCTCTGTCAAAAAACCCTCCCTGAGTCACTCAGCAACCAGCAGCCAAGGAACTCCTCTGTACCTCTGGGGCTCAATTTGGATTCTTCCTTCCTTGCCTTTCCTGCTGTGCAGAAGAGAGTACAAATGGTTGTGACACTTGCAACAGTTCCAGCAGCATTTGGATGGCAGGAATCCATCGCCTCTTGCTTTTCCTTTTTTCGGCCTATGATTTACTTAATTTTTTGGTGTTGGCGCAAAGGTGAAAGTCCTGAGAGCAAATTCTGAGATATGCACAACCAATCTGGTCTCCTCAGCCACTAATTTGTACTTTTTATTTTAGTCCTGGAGATGCTTAAGAGAAACATCAAGTTTTAAATACTGTCTAAACTAGTCTTGTTTCCTACTTGCAAATAAATTAAAGTAATACTTAGGAAAGAAATCAGAGTATATATAAATATTAAAGAGAAAGACTTAATCTTCTACATTTCATTCAGATCATTTTTTTAACATTTTATAGCTGCAGTGGTTGCATATAAACAAGGAAAAAGGCTCTGTTAGAGCCTCATCAGTGTAAGATACCAGGTCAGCAGCCCAAATGGCATCTAGAAATAACTAGAGATAACTACTTCAACCCTAAAGCAGGTTATGGCAGATCCTTTTATATATATGTTATATATTCATTTTTAGGAGCCATAATACATGCTGAAAGTAACACCCCGTGTTAACGAGCTACCAAGGAACCCTGGGGTTACCTGAGGGTAAGGCTCACTGTTGAACACCATTTATTGCAAGTTAGTTCTTGTTACCAACTGCTCTAATGAAATGGTTAGACACCATTTGTAGCTTCAGTGATAATTCCAAGCATGCCATTATTTCTAATAAAGTCGATTCTGCAGCCAAGTGTAGTTTACCCAACTGCATTTCCACTTTACTGCATGATTATTGCATTTCTCTGCACAGCTGTCTGCTCAGAAGCAGGAGAAAAATGAGTTCCTTTCATGCATTCTCAGTCTAATTCTTCTAAGTAAAAAATAATTCTAATATTGTTTATTTATCTAAGGTACAATTGCTGGCATATAGCTATAAGTGTGGATGACAAGCCTTTCTATTAAACCAGTTGTTTATATACATTTCTTTTAAATCACAAAATAACTGTCAAAATCAGTAAAAACACAAAACAATGCACAAACCACATGTCAGCAACAGTCTAAATAACCTCAGTTTTAATAAAGAGAACATCAAAGAGAGTCAGAGATAAAAAATTATGTCAAGCAACTGTTTTTTTGCCGTTTTTCTCCTTGGTTTAACATAGCAAAGTTAATCTTTTTAACCAATTTTAATCTTAAAACTGCAGTAGTTTGCTAAAAGGCAAAGCAAACTGCTGGAAGCACAGGTAGTCATGTACAATTCATGTTACCGATTTATAAACAAAGCAAGAGCACCTCACTGCTGTGAGCTTATACATAAAGAATAAAAGGTCAATCTGTGGATTAATTAATCAGGGTGTGGGTAAAACCACCTTGTCAAACACTAACATTCCATGGTTGAGTACCCTGGGCATGAGAAGATGGATTTGTTCTTCAAAGATAAGAAAATTCCCCTGTATCACTGACAGGGATTGGTCCAGGAAAACAAGACAGATCAGGACCACAGGTTCTGAGGAGCTGGTCCATGCTCTCACAGCTGGTGCTATGCCTTTCCACAAAGCAAGAGGTACATTTAATTTAATTTAAGACAATTTAGAAAATAGTTTTGTCAGTCACACAAATTGCACTGATCTCATACCTGTTCACATCCACAAAATTAATGCCATAAATAACTCTCGGGTGATGTAACATTACTGCTCTTTCCAAAGGGTTTTATAAGACCTGTAAGACCAACTATATTTTAACAGTGGAATAACTGTTGTTGTTAATAGCTTTTAACTCAGTAAAATTATTTTCCTCACTGGGCACCCACCATGCAGAAACTACATTTCTTTTGCTGTTTTTATTAAACTTTGGATAAACAAAAATGCGTAATTATTTTCCTTAATGATATCTTAGACATTTCTTACAGGAACTCTGAATCAAAACAAACATTTAACCTGTCTTCTTGAGCAATTTCATTTGCTTTTGCTCCCTGCTGTGCTGGAAACATACTTTGTGCTTGCTCTCAATGAGGTATCCCAACAGTTTATCAGGTAGTGCAGCATAATACAAATGTTATGGTTACAGATGAGCTGTTCCGTGCTACCATTTACTTCATGCTTTACCTCCCTTGTCATTTACAAATCAAAAATGTTTATGTACTCAATTATAACTCTTCAAGTGAGAATAAAGGGTATTCTATTATTCCCAAGAGGACTGTGGAAAAATGAATGTGTGTGAAGTACTGCAATATTCTAAATTCCCTCAGTTTCCTATTGCTCCATGTTTGGCTGCAGCAGAACATGGACAGTCTTGAGAGGCTAAAAAGTTCTGGTTCTGGTCCAATGCACATTCTTGGGTGATGGAACAAGGCCACATTCTGGTTTTTCATCAGCTAAAAGAGAGTAATTAATCTTAATTCTCTTCTTTTTCCTGCAAAATAGAACAGTAACTGGAGGAAAAGAGCTGTCAGTTGTTCTGTGGCAAATTAATCTTAAAGGGGGAATCTTCCAAAGTAAATCAACAGGTTAGAACATGATTCTGTGTTGTCTTTGAGCCCTGAAACCCAAAGGATGCTTTCAGCATTGTAAGTCTGCTCTTGTTGTGATGTGCTTTTAATACAGTGTCATCATTTGAAAAGTGAGATTTTCATATATGAGCAATTTTACTTATGTGGCTTCACCTTTGTGGAAGACTCCAGTAATATTTTATGCAGACCAAAAGCTTACAGGTATTTCAGGCAACTTAAAGAAAAGAAATTATTCTCAGAGGGAAATTAATAGGGTAATATTATTTTTATCCTGTTGTATTCTGTGTTTAAGACACTTGTTCATTTGAATCTTTTAAAATTAGCCTGTTCCATGTGAGAAACTTCGAAAACGCTGTCTCCTTAGATGGTCAACCTTTTTTTAAAAAAAGATAAACCTAATGAATTTAACCATGGTACCATGGAAACAGCTTTAAAATTAATTTGGGTGCATGGAAGAGGGATACAACTCCAACACAGAAAAAGTGACAGGTTTGAGAAGAAAAAAAAAAATACTCTCTTCATTAGGCACTGAGACCTTTGTTTGGGACAAATATCCTGTATTTGGTTGTATGTACTTGAGGGTTTTATTTCCATAAGTTCCATCAGTCAAAACAAGAGTTTGATGTTGACTCAGGGTTACCATGGGTGAGAGGAGAACTTGGCCCTTGCCTTTACGCACTTCTGCACTCCGCATTTTAGTTTGTTATGTAAAATGAGTTTATCTAATTCATTGTTATTCTGGGACTTTGTACAAAAGGAGGACTAGTCTAAAGCAGATTTCATCACTTATTTCCTTGATAATTCACAAGTTAGTTTGGCTGCCAGGGTGAAGAGTTGTACGTAAAAAGAAAAATATGTGACTAAGCCAAAAAATTTCAGTGAGTGCACAGTCCCCAGAACAGTGATGTTACCAAAGTTCAGTAGTATCACAAAGTGATGACTAACGAGCATTATAACTTCTGTGTGCTGTAGAGTAACTGCCATCATTAATTCTTTATGAGACCTTCACTTGTCCTGCTTTCTGACTCTCAGAATTTGGTAGAGGACTCCATTGGCTCCTTTGACATTTTTACTTTTTCACTGCAGTTTGATTTGCTTGCCTGAAAAAAATGCCAACTGGGTAGACTGTAGAAAAAACAACCAACAGTTCCCAACTGAGACAGGACAAAAGTGATTGAAATTAACACATCACAGCAGTACATTTGACCCTCACCTTATTTTTTTGGTCTGTGAACTGCTGGCTGTAAATAGCAAAGCTACGCACCAAAAATCTTCTGATCTTATCAATGCAAATTTTCTCTTTCAGAATTTCCGTTGCCCCTTTTTACATCAATGTCCAAGCACTAAAACAGCATCACAAAGGGATTTGGGGGGCGGTGAGAGGACAATGTTTGGGGGACTTTTATGTAAAGCTTATGAGTTCAGATTCTGAGTAATTTACTTACAAGAATACATTTTGCAGTCAGGGCAGAATGTGGGAAATAGAACTGAACGCATCATTTATTTCTCACCTTATCTTGGACTGAGATAATAATGGTGTAGGTTACACATAACTTGGGATGCTGCTATAATTCAGATCAGCACATGGATTGGTGGGCTTATGTCTTTGAGTGGCAAAGTGAGGTTTAGTCCGTGTAACTTGATTGTGCCCAGCAGATCCTGTAGGGACATCATTCCTGCAGAAAAATCCTCACCATTGTGTTTCACTACAGAATAACCAGATCTCACATTCATCCAAAAGACAATGTCACCAATGCAGGCATTAAACCCTGTTTCAGTGAGGTTTAGGGGTTGTTTTTTTCCGTCATTATAAACTTGGACAGCACATTATAATGACATTTCTTTACTGGAAGTCTTAGTCTTGGACCATTTGTACAGTTACAAAGATTACCAGATATAAACCAAATTAATAGCAATCTTGTTCACAGCATGTAAGTCCAGGAATTTCTCTGGACAGCCTTTAGAATTATCAGCATGTAAAAGACAGACCTGATTTTTAAATGTGAACATCAGGCTGCTGCAATTCTGACAATGCCAGAACAAGAACCTTCCTTTTCTAATTGACATCTGAAGACTAAGATCTTTAGGCTAAATAAAGCTGACTAGACTTTCATCTGTTCAGAAGTACTTAACTGCCAATGGAGTTCATTAAATTTGTTCATCTTTTTTTTAAAAAAAGCTGCAAATTGCAATGTAAATGGTAACAGTGGCTGGTGATCCCAGACAATCAAATATCAAGGTTCTGGGTAAGATACTTACATAGGCAGTGAGAGAAGGGAACTGTGCCTTTGTAATTTAAAAGTTCCAGCAAATCATAAAACTAAAAAGCAGAAGGAAGGCTGCAGGAGCTAAGGAGAACCTGGTTAACAATAATACAGTAAGTGCTTACCTGTAGGAGCCTTTGTTACCAAGTTTGCAGAATCTGGGACCAATGAATATCAGTATTTTGAGTTCTGCAAGTGCTGGTTTTAACAGTTCCAAACTCATATCCCATATGTTTCCTCAAGTATTTCAACCCCTGATTCCTCTGTGCTTGGCTTGAGGCTGCAGAGTACAGATTACTTGGTGCCCATGGCAAGTGCTGCTGGAACAGGGAAATGATGTCAGCCCCTGCAGTGCAATCTGTAACTGGATGTGGGTGAATTCACTGGCTGGCAATTCAGAAGAAGACACGCTGGTGCTGTACCAGTTGGAGCCAGATGGTGACTGAAATTATTAAAATCACATGTACTGAAAATGCCTGAAAAATTACCCTACTACAAAGTACCCAAAGCAGAGATGGAATCCCGATACAAACTGAGGGGTGTGTGGGGAGTATTTGCAAACACGGTATGGGATGATTTGCCACTGGTTAATTGTAATCCTTCCCTTCACCCTTTTCTAGGTTCAGCTGATCCACTATAACCATGAGCTGTACACAAATGTCACAGAAGCTGCAAAGAGTCCTAATGGGTTGGTGGTAGTTTCCATATTTATGAAAGTAAGTATTCAGTACTACAGATTCCTAATATATAGACAGTAAACTTTTCCCTGAACTGTAAATGTTGGAGTTAGACTCCTCATTATGCTAACAGCAATGCCCAGAGGCTCTGATCTGGAATCCAGAGACAGCTTCATCCTGAACTGAGCATACCATCTCTGCTCCAAAGCTTTTACAACAGAAGGGAAATAAAAAGGGATGAGGAAGGGGGGGAAAAAAAACCCCTTATATCATAAACATCACTCATAACACTTTAATGACTATGACAGAAGTTACCAGCTTTGCAAATTTTGTGTTTCTTCATGAAATGTTGTTCATCTAATCTCTTCTAGTAGGTTGAGGCCCTGGGAAAGAGGGCATATCATGCTGATGTGTCACACACAGCCAGCGAAATCAGTTTTTCTCAGTGTTATTTAAAACATCTTAAACTATCAAAACTGAAAGAACGTTAAAAGTAGAACTTCTAATATCTTCAATTTCACAGAACTACAAAGAGGTGAATATTTTATTTAGTCTCCATCCTGTTGCATTCAAGGTACATATTTAGGTCTATAATTTATAGTGATCTAACACTGAACTCAAGACTTTATGGTTTTCTCAAACCTCTTTAATTACATTGGAGAAACCTTTTCTCTAATTTTATATAAAGAATGTATTTCTCCCCTCCAAATATTGTTAATGTTCTGCCATTATGTATCTCTGTTTCATCAGTCTAAAAAAGTGTGTATTTCTGAGTAATGCTGAAATTCACCTCATCACACCTTAGGTATGGGATATCTATTAGTTCCCCTTAGTACTCTAATCCCATTTCATAAAGCTCCTAACAAAGCACTAGCCTCAGAATTAAAGTATGCATTTCACAGAGCATACCGAATAATTAGATATAAAAGGAAAATTTTCACACAGATCAAATATTTAAGGAAGATATTTAGGCTACTTTTTTTTTGGTGTTTTTTTTTTTTTTTTTTAATCCAAAATGTATTGTATTATGACCCAACAATCTGACTTGAATTCATGAAAAAGGGAAAAATTAAAGAGAAGACAGAGGGAATACTGTCAATATTTAGAAGTACCTGCAGGGAGGTGTCAGAGGATGGACCAGGCTCTGCTCGGGGCTGCTGAGCAACAGGAAAGAGGCAACAAGGGGGCAGAATCTGACACATGAGAAATTCCACCTGAACATGAAGTGTTACCTCATATGTTACCCAGACATAAACCAGAGGAAGACAGCTTTAATTTGCAATTAAAATAGCCTGATGCAAGGAAATTATATTTATCAATAAATAAAATAATAGAATACTAATTAAAATCCTGCCTAGTATATCAACCACTTGCAAATTCCATCAAAGCTGTTGGAGAAGAAACCTGTGCTCATGCTTTTATTCAGGCAGTAATTTCTGTTCACCCTGTTCTCCCATCCCTGTGTTTTATTTATTTTACCAACTTTCTATGAAGCTTCATTAGAAAAACAACTAATTATTTCCTTCTCCCATAACAATGTAAAAAAGGCAGAAGCCAGTTGGAGGAGTATCGGAGAGTGAGGGTGTGTGTGCACACATGGAAGAGCTGCAGTTCTGGCAAGGAAATGTTTGAGAGAAGATTTTGACATTATCCATTTTCTCTTCTGTAGGTATCTGAATCATCAAATCCATTTCTAAATCGTATGCTTAACAGAGACACCATAACAAGAATAACATATAAGAGTAAGTTTCTTTTCATTTCCTCTGGTAACAGCTGTATTCTTTCAGTATCAAATAACACATTTAGTGATCCTGAAACATGAGGCACTTCATTATGGGCAGAAATTCCAGGTTTGCATTGCCAGCAACTCTACATGATAAACTCAGGAATGTGAAAAATCTCATTAGGTCATCACTTTATCAAATGAATTTTGAATTTCAAAGTCTGCTTTATGTCTGAAGGTGCAACAGATTGATGAAATTATATTTGACACATACATATACTGTATTCACACAGAATGCTCAGGAGAAACTGCCTACTGTTAGCAATAAAAGGGACGTGGAGCAGCCTGGATTATATCGGATCTGGTTATGTCAAGATGCTGCCCCATTAACTGGATTTAGTACTCATCAGTGTTTTCTTTTCGTGCAGAAAAGTTACATTCCTATTCAACAGCTGCTGCATTTAACAGATATAGAAAGAGGTCATTAACATAGCTTGTATATTTGTTGTATTCACATTTGGAAAGCCTTTAACTGATGATCCTCAATAATTCCATGTTCGTATGTTGACCTTGTGGAAAACTGGAGCTTAATTAAGATATTTTAGAGAAAGTAATGAAAAATATGTATAACAAATTAAACCTCTTCTCCTGAAAACCTCATTTCCTTTGTCAAATATTCCAAGCTGCGATGAAGTTCGTAAGTTCAATGATACCAGAATTTAACTTTCAGAAAGTACACAGCAAACTGGTAACACAAAGAGTTCCTTGTCCTCTCCTACAATACACAAACCTTTCACCCCACTGATGTTTCTCTGATTTTACCTGGCAGTTAACAAATCTTGTTACATCTTTGGTCCAAATAAGAGGCTTCTATGATGATAAAACTCAGTTCTCTGTAACACCTATGGAAAGGAAGGCAACAGAGGGTTCTCCTCAGAATGGTTTTTCCAGATTGTTCTATTAGTGTCGAATGTCATCTTCTCTGCACGGAAGAAGCAGATCAGTCCCATTTTTAAACTGCTTGTCTTGATTCCTTGCAAAAACACAACAATGCTGTTCTGCAAGAGCTTCCTGCCTACCAGCGCTACTGTAGCATCCTGGAAACAGGGAATTATTGTTAAAGCCATGTGTGCTTTTTCCAGCTCCTTCACTCACAAATTCCATATTCCCAGCTTCTGTCTGGGGATCAGCCAGATGTTCTCCCATGGGGCCACAGCTTCCCAATACCAAATATTTCATTTGTATGCTGCATTTACAGTGAGAACTTCTCCTCTCTGGAGTTGTCAGCATCCCACAACCTCCCATTGCTTGTTTTGTCTCCGTACAAGGGAAACACCATTCCAATCACACCTAACTTGGGTTTACTACATGAAATTTTGCAAGAAGATGAACACATGAAACACAGGCTGGAAAAGCAGTGATTAACAGAATTGCTTTAATTTGTAACCACTGTTTTTGCTAAGTTTATCTGTTAAAATTAAACCCCTGATAGACACACAATGCACACAATATTCCACAGGGCATTGGGTTACTTACTGTAGTAACAAGTATTGACTGGGAATTTTTAGTGTAAATTGGAAACGTGAAAGTGTTATTGAAAGTAATTTTGCAGTTGTCTTGCATGATGGATTATAGCATTATTGCTGAAAACTAATTTTACCTCTTACACTGCAAGGATTTCTAGTGTGCCTTTAGCAGCTGGAGTTTTTCAGCTTCTGCTTTACGGCTCCACTCCTGAAGTCAATACTCAGCACGGTGCTGACAAAATGCCCAGGCCCAGTGTGCTCAAGAGGAGTGTGGAGGGAATGATAAATGGAACACTGGTTCAGAGTCAGGACAGTTCATAACATAAATAAAGGTGTTTTTTTGTTTAAAGAACAGCAACAACATTAAGTGCTATCTCTCCTGCTGCATGAAATTTCCACAGGCAAAATGCATTAAAAGGGAAATTTCTACTCTTAGATATTAATGGCTACAGTGAAGTAAAGTGGACCCCAAGGAATTTTTAAGGCAATTTTAAATGCTTATTTTATTCTGTTATCGCAGCCCAAAGAATCTACTGTGAGCAAGCTGAAACAGGGGCTTTAGTCAGAAGCTGTGTGGATATCTCAAAAGAAAAACTGCTGTATTATTCCTCGTTAAGTGTGCCATTTGAGGGGATAAGTTAGTTTTCTTTCAAAACAGTTATGCTACATGAGCTTTCACCCAGTGTTTGCTTAACACAGGAAAAAAAGTAACTTTTTAGATTCACAAAATTCCACATAAAAATTTGGTCTTGTCATTGTCTGGTACGCAGAGAAACTGAGGATCTCTACATTCCTGACCCTGTAAATCTAACCTAGATCCTTTTCTGGATTATCATGATATGAAGTTGAAAATCAAATATACCTTCCTCTACTCAATTCCCTATAACAAGCATTATTATAAAGAGAGCATACACAGAATTCGCTGTGAAAGCCAACCCCACACATCTATTACAAACCTAGGGATAAAAGGATTTCCATAATTTCCTAAGTAAATTGTCAGTCAAGGCCTTTATGTAAATGAGTGTGAAATCTAATGAAATCTAATTTGTAGAGAGAACAGTTCCTGAGTCTGGAAATCACCCTAAGGTACCAGCAGGTCAAGAGAAACAGATTGTGGGCTGTGGATAGGAATGATGCAGAGGATCTAGGAAAGGCTGGATGGGTTTATGAAAATGAGTTTGTCACTGGCAAGAGATCACACGTGGTGATTTTGAGCATTTTGAACATACTTGCAGTAAATATAAGCAAGACTTTAAAGTGCTGCAGTCTGATGTTAATACTGACCCACCAGGTCTGCTTCAGCTCCAGAGCAGGAAACCCTTACCAAGATGTGGGGAAAGGGCAGACATGTTCATGGGAAAAATATTGGTAACCAAATCCTTATTTTGTAGTCTCTCATGGAGTCATCTGACTTCCCATGGGAATGTAACTCATATCCAGGCATTAATAAGTACTGCTTTTTCTTGGACAAAATCTTATCTCATTAACCCTATCTTCCACTTTTCCTGAAGTGGTGTTTTCCTCCAGTTTTCCGTATCAATATCCCTCATCTGTATTAATCTTCAGTTAGCTTTCCATCTCCTAGTAAACATTTCAGGGCAAATTCTACCTGGTTTAAATCATTTTAGCCTAGCTGAAGCCAATATGGCTGTGAGAAAACAGCTCTGGTCCTTAGGGATCTCTTCTGCCTGACTCTGTGCTAAACACACCATGCTCCATGGCTTATAAATAATGAACAGGATGTTCATGTGGGAAAGGGAAAACTGTGTGATGACTCATGAAAACAGGCACTGGCATGAAAAAAATCAATCAGTTCTCTTCTGATGCAATTCTAGCAAAACTACCAGTGCACTGCAAATAATGTTTTTAATGAATAGGACACAGGTGTATTCAGTCATCTCTGCCTGTTCAAATATAACTGCACTTTGACTTTTTCATGCTTCTGTCTGGAAAATTTGGGTTTAGAAAGAGGCTATCACAGGCCATGGGCCAGTGAAGCCCAGGCATATTAAAACAGGTGACAGTCAGCCACCTACCAGACACAAACAACACTTCCCCTCTGCTTGAGGATCCAGCCAGCAATCCAGCAGGAAAATCACCCCAGCTCAAGCTGCAGGGACAAGGCAGAGGGCTCTATTTTTGACAAACATGAGAGGACCTGCCAAGATTTTATTTTGTAAAAAAACAAACACGTTTAAAATATGAAATAACAGTAAGGCTCTGGTCAATGAGGCAGAAACATTACACACTCACCTTGACACTTTAACGGATGCTGTAGCTGCCAATATTGCTGCCCCCAAACCCTGTACCATGTTGACTGTGCTGTGTTAAAATAAAAAACAAGGTCACATTTGCTCTGCCTGTGTTCTTTGATTTTCTGTTGCCCAAGACAATAGTCTGCAGCCTTTCTTTTTTTTTTTTTCCATTAGATTGTATGAGACAAGTCTTTTGCTCATCTAAGTTTTGTCCTTCAGCTACAATATCTTAAATTCAAGTTAAATTATGGCTTTCTTTTTTAGCTCTTATGCACTTCCATGATCATTTGGATTTCTCTGCAAATCAAGGCCAGCTCTTGTTGAGCACTGAAAGAAGGAATGCACCTCAGTGTGCACTTTTCCTTGTCTGCATTTTAATGTTCGCTCTGCAAATGAACCAAATTGGAGACACTACACACGAGTGAAAGGGTTCAAAGAGATCTCACAACATTACAACTCGTAACCACCCAAGCTTTCTCTGAGATACACACAAGCAGCAGTATATCAGTAATAAAACATGTTCATCCCTGAGTGGATGAACTCCTACAGCCTAAGATTTGGCAGGAAAATCTGAGTTTTAGCTTTGACAGCCCTGCCAAAAGTACTGTAGGGCCAGCATTACCCAAGGGAAATAGTGCAGGTAGTACAGAAAACACTGAAGAACTCTGATGAATTTTGAAAGATATAACCGTATCTCATTATATTTTGGTACATATCCACAAAATAAATTCTGTTGGAGAGGAACACACCTCATTAATTCCCAGGGAACCTTACAATAAAGGCAGGGACCCTGGTGCTGCTTCCCAGCAAGCTTTCCACCCCGAGTTTAGCTTTCTGAGGGAGCTGGCACTGCACCCACCCCACTGTACACATGAAAGGCCAGGAGGCTTAATGGAGCAGCTTTATTATCATGCGTTAACTGCAACTTCCCCTCATGCCAGAAGGGCAATTAAGTTTTAACTCTCTTGGCCTTCCCGAGGCTTTGTTGAGCAAAAATTGTTAATCACCCCAAAAGATGGAAAGTCAGCATTCTCCAAAGGCTTCTGCCTCTCAATCAATAACTGCAACTTCAAGAAGCTTTTGACTCCAGTCCCTAAATGTGATTCGGAATTCCCCTGTGAGTGCCTGTGCTCAGCTCTCAGTGTGTGAATGTGAATCAGTGCAGCTCCACCCAGCAGCGTCAGGGATCTTACTCGTGTTACTTGTTCTTGTCTAAACTGCTGGAGCATACAGAAATGTGCATCTGTTAAACTTCATTCTTTGGTAAAACTGAACATCATGTTCTAGAACTCGGAGACATGAAAAGGGTGGTGGGGGGACGTTGTTTG
>VZRS01013867.1:91682-132260 GCA_013398055.1 Ifrita kowaldi
GGGGGGGGGTTGTGATGCTACTGTTTTTCTTGATTTGTTTTCTTCCTTTGTTCTCCAGATGATGCATATTTACTACAGGGGCTTAATATTGAGGAACTTTATCCAGAGACTTCTAGTTTCATTACATATGATGGGTCAATGACAATTCCACCCTGCTATGAAACAGCAAGCTGGATAATAATGAACAAACCTGTCTACATAACAAGGATGCAGGTAAAGCAATTTACAAATTACACAATCTAGGATAGGTACAAAATAATATTTTAAACATAATATTTATAGCTTTACATAAAAAATTAGATTCAACCCTTGTGCTGTAGGGATCTCTGCATGCAATTTACACAGTTTGCAAAAGCATTGAAGAGCTTTTTGTCAAAATAAAAATATTAACTGTTTAGAGTTCCATCAGTATCTACACACACAAACTTTGAGGGGGGCCCTGTTTTCAGTGAGAGTTTGAAACAAGTGGTTTCCAGTACTCTCTTCACAACTGCATTATTCTGTGATGCTGTGAACAGTTACTTGGGGACTCTAAAACAAGTTCAGCAGTGTTGTACAAACTTAACTGAGGTTATTAAGGATAACAGAGACCATTCCTGGGTCTGAATAAATACATGTTGATAGCACATTAATGTGACAGAGATACAGTATCTGGAGCCTTCTGGAAATAAAATCAGCTGATGCTTTCTGGTATAGAATAAAATTATAGGATATACACCACAAATACCTTTGGAAAAATCAGATTGACATATTGAAGCCCCTGTTAGAGGGAAGCAGAAGAAATTATGCAAGAGAAAACACAATTTCACATCCAAAAGGAAGCTGTTGAGGAAACACATCAGTGGAAGAGTCTCAAAAACTACATTTCTGTACAGCTCGCTTACAATCCAATGCCTGGCATCAGAAAACAGCAAATTTAACACCAATTGCCCTCTTCTTCAGTTTCCTTCAGTGAGTTGCCTAAAGAGCTGTGAGCCAAACTAAAACCTCCTCTCTTGCGTACTGGAACCCCAAGGAATACTTGAACCACCATCTGCCTGCCCCAAGCAGTCAGCAGAAGAAATCTGGCCTGAGAAATAAAATGAGGAACAAGAAAAAAACCCTAAATATCAGTTTGGGATTTAAAATCATATTAATATTGTAAATAAGATGACTTTTAAAAGCCTGAGATGTTTTATTTTTGTGATATTCCTTGTGTCCAGTTTAGTCTGGAGGCAGAAAAAGCACTTTATTTCTTTTCTAAATGGGTGATTTGGGAGAACAACACAGCTAAGCACAAGCAAAAATGCTGAATATTGTGAACTTTTCAAACACAGGACCTGAATATTTTCCTACAAGCAACATTTTTAGGTGGAACATTAATATGCAAAAGAAGGATTAGGATATTTCTAGTCTGTGCTGCTACCTATGGGTTATAACCTCATGATACTTGCTCCTTGTCATGCTTTAATGGTTATTTACATCTTCCATTATTAGTGCTGCAAATGGATTTTGTGCAAACTTACTAATTATGTTGTGTACTCAAAGAGCAATGTCCAGCTCAAGTTTTCCCTAGAAGCTGTTAAAGACTTCCAGTACATAAAACCCATCTACTGGATTTCCCAATTAAATGCCATTAACCTCTTAAATTGTACACTGACGGGGGAGATATTTTCTTTTTGTATCTTTAAACCAAAATATTGAGGATTTCTGGTTTGTAACTTGAAACTTCTTTTTCCCTCTCTGATTTTGGTTGACTTGAATCAATTAAGAGTTGCATAGTCACTATAACAGCCATTTCTGCCAACCAGTGCTGGATGCACAGGATGATTCAGTAATTCCCTGTGTGCTGTGAAACCATCTCAGAAGAAGGCCAGAGTCTGCTGTAGAACACTCACAGTCACAGCATAGACAGTATCATGACAGACCTGTCAGCAGAGAGAGGCTCTCACTTTTTAACATCATTAATTTCACGACTTCAGCAGCATCACTGTCAGTTTTCCTTCCCATCCTGCCTGCCCCTACCTGGTTCCTGACTAACAACAACCAAAGCTGTGGCTTCTCAACTGAAAGCTACAGTGATAGCTACAAAATTCAGGAAATTAGCTCTTGTCATTCATCAAGTTCATTTGCTTTGCACCAGCTGCTGCCATCCAGCACTGTGGATTCCATTTGTTTCCTGCTCACCCAAGGACACCTCAGTACTATTTTCATTTGCTCCCCACAAAACTGGTTACTCTCGCTTACAATGGGGCTCAGAAACAGAGGAGAACACAAGGAATGGTTTTAAGTTACCTCCGAATGCAAACTGTCAGAGTTAACATAAATTCTGTTTTACTGAAATTCTGTTTCACTGAAATTCTGTTTTACTTTCATTTATTAACTAATCTATTTAATAGTGTTGTATGTTGTTTACTTACAGCAAAGACCAGTACTAAAAACCCCTTGTTTTGTGTTTACAGATGCATTCTTTACGACTGCTAAGCCAGAATCAACCATCACAGATATTTCTGAGCATGAGCGACAATTTCAGACCAGTCCAGCCTCTCAACAATCGATGTATCCGAACCAATATCAACTTTAGTTTACAGGGAAAAGATTGTCCAAACAATAGAGCACAGAAGCTACAGTATAGAGGTACGTTCCACCTCCAGAATAACCCCTTCCATGCTTGCACTGAGCTCCTTTCTTTGAGAAATCTAAGGGCATAACAACGCACACAAATAAAAACACATAAAACTCCAGTTCTGGAGGAATAACTGTTTCAGTCAAATACCACACATTTGAAATAGATGAGGAAATGTGCAGGAAAAGCACGACAAAAAATTAGACTAAACTGGGACATCTAATATGTTTTTAGAAGTAAATAGGACAGGCCCTTGGTTTTCTAGCCGCATTTTAAAGTCTTCTCACCTTACAAAGTGCATTTTGCTCTGGTTTACTCGCCCACAAGGTGGGATGAGCTTGTCTTTATGACAACTGATCTCAAACAGAATTAATAATTTATAAGACTTAATTTCGTTTTTGAGGTGCGCCACCACAACAAACACCTAGATTGCTAAATGTAGTGTCAAGCAGTGGATATTAAACAATGAAGCAGCTCAGTCACCTGCAGTTAGAGTCTTACACTGCCACAGCTGTGGCTCGCAACTGAGCTCTAATGCATCTCATGCATCCTTGAGCCCGTGCACACAACTGTATTGGCTGAAATAAAAGGTGTTGAAGTGCCCTCCCAGCAGTAATATCGTCATTATGAAGGAGTGGCACTGAAGGCTGGGAAAGAAAGGACATTTTCAGCAGCCAGGCAGATGACTGTGTTGCGCTACTTCAAAGAAACAGTCATTCAGACTTAATTCTTCTCTAGAAAGTGGAGGAAACTGAACCTCCCGGCTTTTTTAAGACATTTTGCCTAAGTGCCTAATACAGTGTTAAATCAATTTGATTCACAGTGTTAAACCAGTTTCATATTTGGAGTTTATTAAATCATAATGGTTTTTTTTGTTTCTTTTCCAGTAAATGAATGGCTCCTCAAGTAAGAGAGACAGAGCAGGCAGAACCCAAATCCTCAGTGGAACGCTCCTTCTGGGAATTGACATCATCTACAATGCACCCAACCTCCCTCTCTGGGCTCACGTGCACCACGTGCTGTGGGAAAAGAGCTGCCATGCTGGAAACCTCCTCAAAATTCATTCATATGATCGGTGGCCATTAAAAAACAAACAAACAAACAAACACACACAAAAAAAACAAATCAGTATTACAGTAAATGTGATTACAATTTTCCTGAACTAATTTAGAGTCACAAAGAAAGACTTTTCAGCCTTTGTACATATGAAATTCTTCCTCTGCTCCCCCCTCTCCCTCAATTGGAGAAAAAAGAAAAAAAAAAAAAAAAAAAAAAAAAAAAAAAAAAAAAAAAAAAAAAAAAAGTAAAAAGGTGGCTCGGTACAGCATCAAAGTGGAGTTGTGTTCTGTGTGCCAAGTAATCCTTGGAAAGCTCTCATTATTTCACTATCATTAATGGATACTGACAAGACAGAACAAGACTGCTGTAAAGGAAACCTATTTCTAGGTTATGATCTTTCTGTTTATTTAATTTAAAAAGGGACAGACTTTGAGAGATAAGTATTGTAAATATATCACTGCAAAATATAAAGGAAATTGAAATATTTCCCTCTGTCACATATCTGTAGTAGGATTTGGCAAAATCAGAATTGATCCATTTCTGTTTCTTGTTTTACAACAGATCATACATTGTGTTGGTTACAATTAACAGCTCAATAAATGTGTTTAACAAATTACTTTAGTACAGTTGCTTTGATTTCTTTTTTCCTTTCTGAAATAATAACCCTCTACCACTTGTGGATGCATTATTTGTGTTTTTCCTTTTTTTATTCTTTTTTTTTCTTTTTTTTTTTTACTTCATTTCTTTGTTTGCAGCCCATATAAGTGAGTTAGTGACAATTGGGAATGCACTTAAGAGGTGGTATAACTTTAACTCCACTTTATGGTCCATCATTAACAGGAACTGGGCTCAGAAGCAGAAAACAGTTGAAACATATCTCAGTTTAAAATTGCCATTTTCCTTGCTGAAGCCATTATTGGGACAAATATTCAATCCTGTAAATTGGTGGTGAAAGGGATATTTTTTCTTCACAGATAAAGCAGGAGCTGACCAAATAAAAGCAAATGCCTTTTTTCTTGTTTATAATGGTCATTCACTGTGTTTGGTTACTGTCAAGAACTCAATAAACGTGTTTAACAAGTTCACACAGCGCATGTTTGACCTTCTTGAATATTGAGGGATTTTTCAGGTTGGTTTTTCCAGTGTGGAGAGGGGTCAGGCCTCATGATATCCCATCCCTAATGCTGCCTTTGTACCACATTTAAGTTCACAGAAAGCAAGATGAAGCCAGAAAATGCTCTGGCAGCAAGGAATTGTTTACACCAAATGGAAGAACAGGCACTGTAAGAAGTGTGAGGGAACTGCCAGGGAGCTTTAATGTAACAACAATATTATTTTATCTGTGCCTGAAGAGAACAGTGCAACGAGCACCTGACAGAAAAGTCCAGAGTCTGTGTGGTTTGGAAAGATTACAGCTTGTAAAGTGAGAACAGGCCAGGACTGGCATTCAGGGGACCGTCAGGATGGAGATGGAAAACTGTGAGGAATCCGAAATTGTCAACAGTTCAACTGCTCAGTGCAAGGTGCAGGGAAGGCTCTGGTGAGAAGCGCTGGCACAAAGGTGCCCTGTCTGCAGCGAGTCTTGGGCTGGTGACCTTAACATAGAATCCTCTTCACACAAGTGTAATATTTGATCCTCAAGTTACTTCATTCCCAGGATCCTGTTAGCACACATATAAATTACTTGATCCTCAAGGTATTTAATTTCCGGGATCCTGTTTGCGTATCTGTAATATACTTGATCCTCAAGTTATTTCATTTTAAGCATTTCAAATGACTTCCAACACCATGCAGTGATCTGAAAAATCCACAACACAACCACAGAAATGTCACACAGCGAGTACTACACTGTCAAATTCTGTAACTGAAAAAAGCAAAATTACCACCTTAGGTTTACCTAGCTAATAAAAAACTGAAAAACAATGGAAGTCACATGCCTTCGATATATTTGAGTGATCTATAACTTATAAACTTGTTTCTCCTACTTGTCTGGGGTCTTTTAAGCTTCGCTTTAAGCTTCATTTAGGGTGCAAAGTTACTGAGGGCATAAAATCCACAATGCATCAATCTATATTTGGACAAATATCCAGCAGTTCTTGGTCCAAGTTTTTCAGTGACAGAAGGTAAGGAAGATAAGTCAGGCTTTTAATAAGTAATAAACCCTATTTTCTATTTTACTGAAAGCTGATTGAAGGGATTTAAGGGGAGGTAGAGATATGATAGAAGGGACTAGTCCTTGAAAGGAATCAAGCTGTACTTTGGATTAGGCTGCAATATAGGAGCCCTGCAAACTGAGAAAAGGAGCAATCATACTGGGACACCACAAGTATATTTGTCAACATTTCTAACTCCATTTTGTGAGTGTATCTTGCCATGAATTGCTTAGGTTTTTGTCTTAGTCATTGATTGCAGCAGAAATAGACCCAAATAAAATTTAGAATTAAGTGTTTTGCCCAAATAAAATTCAGAATTAAGTGGTTTGCCATTTAGACATCCAGCCCCAGTTGTTCAGATCAGGCACGGAGCTCTGTCAGGAGACTCTGAGCAGCCAGAGAAAGCCACATCTTATCACAAAGCCTTTAAGCAAAACGATAAAGTTCCAGGATCAAACAGCTGGCACAGGCTTGGTGTTCAGAGCCCGCACAACACCTGCCCAGGGTAATCCCTCCAACCTGAGCACTTCGTCCGCAGTGCTCAGCAGAGTCGCGCTGCACACAGAGCCCAGTACTCTTAGGAAGGGCTGAATGAGGCCTCATTGCCATCCCTGCCGGAGCCATTCAGATCAGGACTGGGATTTTTTGCTTGTGATGAGGCTCAGCAGAGACGGGAGGTACCTGGCAGGTGATGCACACATGTCAGCCTGTGGTATTGACCTCAATAAACAGTCAACACCACAGGCAGGACCAGATATTCATGCCATGATGATAACAGATATTAAGAACCTAATAATGGGAGGAAATGCTCGGATTTGTCCACTCACAGTGAAGAACATGCTATCAAAACAGCTACCAAACTATCAAGCTCATCCGATGCTAAAAAACATGAGAAAATACAAATTTACAATACTCTAAAACCCTCTGCTTCAAGTAGTAGTCAAAAAAATGTAATAGCCAAGTTCTATAAGCTCATTTTTTCCTTTGATTTAACCAAAAACAAAAAACATTCCTATGCAGAAAATCAGAACTAAAAGAGATCTGTGGGATGAAAGCAGAAAGCAAAGGCCTTCGGCATAACAGTACCTATAGATACCACACATCTGTCTTTCCACCTTCCTGTTCCAGCCTTGAAAGCTGAACCAGCAAGGAAACACCTCAAGGATGTGCCTGGAAGCTTGGATATTTTATTATAAAACAAACTCCTATAGAACAAAAAAATATCCTTTCTTACCATTTAAAACCTCTCACTTTTCTATCAAGCAGATACTCCAAAAGAAGAGGGGCAATGGAAATTGTGCTGAAAAATTGAGACCTGAGATCACAACACCAGGAACAAAGACACTTGAGGGTGTGCAAGGTTGTACTCCCTGTACTGATCCAAACACTCAAACACAGACAAGGAACTCAATCAAAAGAAGTTGGTCTACAAAGATCCGAACAACTTCAAAATCAGAGAACTCTTGATTTTTTGAATAACACTGCTTGCTCTGAGTGTTCCACATCTTGGCCTTAAGAAATGCCAACACTAATTGCTGCTCATGTGACATTAGTTTGTCAGGCACCAGAGACACTGGGGGCCTGATGGAAATCATTTTTAAGTACGTTGTATGTCAAACAGTAGGATCTTTCAATACATTTATTATAAAACAAAGAAAAAAACCCAAGATAACACTTCAGAATCCTTCCTGCTTCTGACAGACCCTGCCTTTGCTCTCCCTATTTTCATTTTCTGGGGATTTCACTCCTTGTTACTTCCACTAGTACCCTCCTCTTACAAAAGCAGCTCTGAGGAATGCAGTAAAGGTTTATCCCACAGAATCACAGAGCTGCCATGAATATATGAGAACTGGCAAGTTTCTTGATACACACTACTGCTGGAATCAACACATTTCAGCAGCCATTAAAAAAATATAAGTAATTATAGAAAATAAGTTGGTACATCTATTAATTGGTGAAGACAAGCTGGAAAGTAGGATATGATTGTACCCAGAATGCCAAGACCAAAAGGCAAATAAAACCCTTCCAACATTTAGAGTGTTCCTCATGCTCTTTAATATTAAAGGAGAAGGATGTTCCATCTTTTTATTTTACTTTTTAAAGTGCTCAGGGTTAAACATTACCAAAATTCCATCTAAGTCTGAAAACAAAGCTGAAAATTTTGCTGCTTTCAGGAGATGAACCTTCCCCAAAGGTCAGGAACTAAAAGGAAAACTGTAAATGATCAGTGTATTTTATTGCAGATACCAGATTTGTAGCAGAAGGCAGATGTTTTGTGCATTGTACTTTACATCTCAAAGCTTTAGTACTGAACACTGCACCCCAAAAAATAGCAGATATTTGGTTCCTAAACTCAAAACACTGTAAGTTTTTCAGGGAGATAAGCTATAACTGCTCCATATTTGGATTCTTTTTATTAGATTTTATTCCCCAGATACAGTGGCTGACAAAGCATGGAGAGTTTACTGTAAGAGATGCTGATTTACTGGCAAATGGCTCAGCACAGTTCTCAACAGCACACCATAAAATTATTCAAGGAGCCTGTTTGTATGGCAAAGAACAAGCACCATTTATAATGTGAAATGTAATGCAGACAAACATTTTTTGTTTCCTACAGTGTCAGGCTTCTATTCTAATAACTAAAGATGTGTCAAACACATACTCAGAACGGAAAATGAAAAACAGGATAATAAATCTTCTAAGGACAGGAAAATAACACTTAGCATTTGAATAGAGGAAAAAAAAAATCCTGAGAAGCATTAGAAAAACAGCAAAAATATTGACGCAGTTTATGAATTTAGGCAGATGCTCCCACCCCATAAGGGAAGAAAGAGCTGGAGCTAAAAGTAAATTCAAGGGGAGAAAAGTTACAGTGGAAAATGCTGTCATTGCCCCAGAAGGAAGGTCAAGGCTATGAAATTCACCCTTGAGTGCGTATTCCCAGCACAAGGAGACAGCCACACCTCACATCCCACTTTCTGAAGCACTCAGGTATTTGCACCCATGGCACGTGTTCAAATGCACCAGGACCATGTGTGAGCTTCGTCAAGGGAAGCTGATACTGAGTCAGGGTAAGAATGTCCTTCCCAATTGCTCAAGGGCCATTTTGGGTGTGCTTCCTCAAGGATTTGTGAACCCTCCTCAAGGATTCTGCAAAGAAATCACCAGAACTGCCTCATGCTTACTTCACTTGTTGTCCTGCTGCACCACCTAAGCTTTAGTGAAACTTCTTGCAAGTTTATCCCTGCAAAGCTGCCCTAAAGGACTCCTGGATAAGTGCCAGATATAATGTGCTGGATGAGAAAGTGATTGTAAAGTGATGGTAAAGAGGTGGGAATATGTCAACATGATAAGGAAATATCCTATTAATATTCAAATATGCAATAAAAATCTTATGGAGGAATGTTAAGACAACATAGAAAGTCGTAAGCACAATGGCAGAAAACAGAATTTGGGAGAGTCACAAGGGGAAAAGATTGATCTTTTCCCTCTGTCCTGAATTTTCCCCTTAATGATACAGCAATATAGCAGCATGCTGATTTCAGCTTCCTGCCTCCTTTCAGACATAATTTAAATTTGACAGCAATAGGAGTAATAGTGACATTTTCAGACATTCATGCCAAAGTTTCACAGTACTGGAGGCCTCGTTCATTAAACATTTATTTTTATCTCTGTTCTTCAAGCTGCAGAAAAAGATGCAAAAATGGAACTCCATTGACAAATATTTCACCCAACTGCTGCCCGCGTTCCTCCCACACAGATGGGCAGCTGAGACACTTAAACTAAATCGCTCAGACTCTGCCCTCCTGCAAGCAGTGGCTTCTCCTGGAAGCATGAGAACTATCAAAGGCAAACATCACCTCCTGAGATCTTAAATCATGTAGCCCAGACTACAGACCAACAGGATGTGGGTTTTTAAAAGTCTTGATGAATCCCTGCATAATTCCAAATACAAAGGATGAAGAATTGCCGAATAATTCTAGGTTTCAGCTTTCAGAACTTGACTCTTTCTACTCCTCCTTATATGCTGCTTACAGACAGAACATCTTTGCAGGGGACAAACTTTCCTGTCAGCATGGGAAATGTCAGAGGACATGGTTGTTATCCCAAGTAAGGTTTCTGTAGGGAGTCTAAACGATGTCAACTGAAATATCGCAGCTCTGCCTTTTGGAAGGCTGATACAGCCAACAAAATAAAACAAAACACAGACAAACAAAAAAACTACTAAAGCTGGTGGAATGCACCAAATATTCTAATAAACAGCTTATTTCTACTAAAGACCTATCATTCAATGCTGTCTTTTTATCACCACAATGCACAAGGGTTTCAGTGCCATGTGGGGCTTCACTGAGAATGCACAGCTGGCATGCTGGATTTCAGCTCAGAGCCCACCCAGCTCCTTCCTCCCCACGTCATTCTTATTCTGGCAGCTCAGACAGCTCTTTAGTTTCATTATTAGTGTGTCTTTCAGATTCTCCTATTCCCAGGTACTTCCCATGCACAGCAAAAGAATTCCCAGCAGGGCAGAGGTGTATTTTCCCACCAACCATTTAGAGCACTATTCTCTCAGCCTGTAAGTAGCAATTAGTCCTATTTTTTAAAAAAATAAATTAAATTCTAAACTAGACAAACGAGGTTGGCTCATAAAGCAGTTACAGCATTGTCTGGGTTCCCATGCACATGCAAACAGCAAAAGGGCAAACTTCCAGCTCAGTTCTCCAAGCAGGGACTGATAACATTTTATGGGAAGCCACTAGCCCCCCGTGCCAGCATCACTCAGGGTGGTTGTGCTTCTGTGTGAGCTACACCTCACTGGAGGCTGGTCTGCACAGCCCAGAGCCTGGGGCTGCCAGCCTGGGAGAGTCCCCAGCAGGCTCAGTGCCGGCCCCCAGACACACATCTCACAGACGATCCATGGATTCGCTGCTGGGATTCACCACCTTCCCACCCCGCACATCATGGGAAGCAACAGCGACCACGCCAACTACCGCTGTCAGGGCAGAGTGCCAGGAACACACGGAAAGCCTTGTGCTGCCCTGCCTCTGTGTTTGTTTTCATCACAGGAATTTCAGCAGCAGCCACAGCAGAGAGCAAAATGCACAAGGTGATTATGCCTGGTGTGTCGTGCTGCCCCAATCAAACAGGAATTAGGGACAGGCCAACCAGTCTGGCCTTCCCTACCTTTGTCACGAAGAATTTCCGCCAAAGTACAGACTCCAATATTCTGTTTTGATGGATCATTGCCATTCCCAGTCAGTGCAAGCAACCATGGAAACAGAAGAAACTAGGGGCCAGGTTCAAGTTTAGAGAAACTGCAACCAGCAACAACTAAACTGTGTGTGTTACATTTACAACTCCTTGATGCTGCACTGTGATTTGGAAAGGACTGTGATCTTGCTAGCCACACGAAATGAATGAGAAAGGAAATATCTCAAAACAGGAATGAGGTTGGATGGTTAGACTGTAACAGCTTGCTTCTTTATGATTTTTTTTTGCATGGTTACTCTGAATTTTTTGATGTTTTATTACCTCTTTTATGCTAATACCTCAGAATAATAGCATCAAATTATTTTTCCTATATTTGTTCTTTATTTGCAGTTTTATGATAAATTTGCACAAGTTAATGAGAAATTTGCTTATTTGGGACACTTAGGAGAAGAACAGTCCTACACAAATGTTATTAAGGTTCCTTACATAAAGGATTCTTCAAAGTTACACAGCAGAGCAGAAACGGAACAAATTTGAGATCACCTTCATGCTTCTCAGACAAAAACACTGAAAGAGACAAACACAAAACAAGAAACTTCTCCAAACTTTACAGCCGCAAAAATATATTTTCTTTTAATAGAATTTACCTGTAGCTGATTTACAAAACAGAGCACAGGAATAACATTCTGTGCAAGCAGCACCATAAATACTGTGAAATGAGTAACAAGAGACACACAGCAATGGAATCTGGTTGCTTTTATAGTGTAGGATTTGTCACTGTGAATCAGGAGGTGTTGTGAAAGGGCAGTAAAGTCTGGTGAGTGATTGTGACAGGCTGGAGCCTGGCAAGGTAAGCAAAGCCCTTTGTGTCTCAGGAGTGGGCATCTTATCATGATGGGTGGAAGAGAGAAAGAAAAAAAACAGATGAGATTGACTTCAAGATGTTTCTCTTAATGAAAGTTTTCATGTCAACAGTCATTCCAATGCTAATGTCAACATTTTTTGGAAGTAGTACCCTATAACATTCATTAGGGATGTCATAAGCATCCCACAACATATGGTGTCTCAAATCCAATTACTTTTCTATTCAAACCATGACCTTGAATAGGTTTTTAAAACAAGAAAGAACACAGAAACAAAGCCCCTATTGCTTATTTGATGGCTCCGTGGCATAGTACTAAAATTCAGAATTATGTCAAGTTGTCTTTCTGTTTGTTTTGCTTTCCAGTTTTGTATCTAATCTAAAAAAAAGTGATGGAAGCTTATTTTAGAAAAACAAGTGGCAGCATCTACTTCCTGAGACTGTTTGCACATTAAAAGCGCCATGTACACAGAAAAGGGCATTTTGAAATACTTCGAGCAGCCATTGGCTGGGTTTCAAGTATCTCTAATTCCGAGGGCTAACGCTGGAGTTCTCTGTATGCTGCATGGCCTGGAGCTGAAATCCCTCTCTCTGCTGTGATAACCTCCCAACCCAGATGTACAAGAGCCTCTCACTGACCAGCATTTCCTCACTGCAGCCACTGACTTGGGTCATCTCTGGACATCAGTTTTTCCAGCTCAATCCATGAGAAAACCCCAGAAATCTTAGAAGTGTTCCTAAGACAGTGATTTAGGCACTTCACCTGGGTAATTCAAGAAACAAAAAGAAACTTTTTCATCTAAATTTTACCTTTCGAAAGCATCAATTTCACACAAAGATTATTCAGCAACACTTTTGTCAGATAGAGCTTTTCTTCTGCGACCATCTTCCCCTACATGATTTTAACAAAAGCCCCCAAGGATATTTTGCTTATCTGACGATCTAAAAATCTAATCCATTCTATCTCAAGCATGTTATGTCTCCAGAAAATAAGTTCTTTATAAATATAAATGATATCTTACTGGAACTTCTCCTCTTGCCACAAGAATAGGGATAGCACTGTGCTGGTACACAAATAATACTGGTTATAGAAAATTTACAATTACTTGCCATGTTTTTGCAAGTTCTTCCTAAATCAGATTGTATTGTTACAATATAAACAGTCATGCCTTTAATGGTACAATTAAATCTAGAGCAATTACTGCAGATAGTTCCCATAGTTCTTCACTGAGCTTTGCTGAAATAGCCCAAATCATTCTTGCAGTTTAATGCATTTAAATATGTAATTATGTTTAGCATATGTCTATTTATTATGCACAGTCACTGGAAATCAAGATAACTTTGAATATATTTTCTAATTGATACTTAGAAACACTGGAAGACAAAATAAGTGCTGAGGCTACATTCATGCACAGATAAATACATTAACCTATACCCTTTTTAATGATAAGAACATTGATTCAAGACATTCGCTCATGAAAATATTCATCATTTTCCTCTTAACTTTAAAGTGACTTACAAGCTACAGAAAGATCAAATATGATTAATATTTTAGAAAAAGAAATATTGATGAAAGAAAAATCTAGGGGAAAAAAAGAACCCATGCTAAAAAAATGAACTGAAAGCACTGACTTGTCTCAGTAGCCATCAGGATTATTCAGGGGAATAGAGCTCAACAAGAGAGGCCATCTTTTAAAATATTCCACATTTACAGTGTTATTTATAGCGTGAACTTTGCAGAATGAGAAGCTGACAAGCACTGCAGTAGGAAATATGGTCATTCAAGGGAAGTAGTAATCAGCTTTCTGGGATTTACCCACAGCCTGGGGGCCTGGGAGATGTTTGTTACACCAGAGGCTGCTCTTGGAATCTGTGACAAATCACTGCCCCCTCTTAGGTCTCTGTTCACACCTAAAAAAACCATGATAAAGCCTTGGCACAGTAGGGAAAAGCTAATGTAGGAACCACCCCACAAACAATTCAGATGCTGCAGCAATGGAAGCCCTTATAAAGTTTGGGATGGATTTGCAGCGCAGACACAGCCAGAACTGTGCAATATTTCTGATCATTGGTGTTTTGGAGTTTATTTAATGATCCCGCCAAGCACAGGGAGAGAGAAACCCAATCCCCTTCCTGTGCCATGAGGAATTGTTAGGTCTGCCTGACCAGAGGGAATTCAGCTATCAAACTACAGCCAGAGATGTTTAGATAACAATATTTAGCATTTAGATAATTATGTGAATTTTCCAGATACCTTCAAAATGACACACCACTCTTTCTAGATGAGTAACCATGGTGGACTTCAGTAGCTGGTACAGGGCTACTCAGAAAAAATGTAATTCCACTCAGATGAGGAATGATTGAGGGAGCTGGGGTTGTTTAGCTTGGAGAAAAGGAGACTCAGAGGTGACCTTATCACTCTCTACAACTTCCTGAAAGGTGGTTGTAGTGAGGTGGGGGTTGGTCTCTTTCTCCAGGTAGCAACTGACAGGACGAGAGGACATAGTCTTAAGCTGCACCACGGCAAATACGGGTTGGATATTAGGAAAAAGTTTTTCACTGAAAGAGTGGTGAAGTATTGGAGTTGTCTGCCCAGAGAGATGGTGGAATCACCATCCCTGGATGTGTTTAAAAAAGATTGGATGTGGCACTTGGTGCCATGGTTTAGTTGAGGTATTAGGGCATGGGTTGGACTCGATGATCTTAGAGGTCTCTCCCAACCGTGTGATTCTGTGATTCTGTGATTCTGTGATTCTGTGATTCTGTGAAATGCCAAGTTCTGGGGCCAAGCTGCCCTTCAAATTGCTATTTTCCATTCCCAGCCCATTTCACTCCTTGCATATTTCTCTCTGCATCTTCCCACTCCCCACAGTGAATACAAAAGATAAGCACACTGAAAACCTTGCTAAGCAGGATCAGACTGTGTAAGAAAACAGACATATTAAAAAAAAAAGATGTTACCCAAGGTCTGTTTCATCAATGCTCACAACGGACTTGCATAAACTCCACAAACAGCAAGATAAACAAAACATTATGAGAAAAGAAAAATGTTACTTTAAAAACAAAACATATAAGGTTAAGGATTAAAAAAAAAAAAAAGAGAGAGAGAATAGAGAAATGAAACAAGCATAAAATAAAAGCAGTAGGAACAATTCTTTTATCATGTGGATCAGAATAACTGAAGTGAGACAGCAACAAATGTCTCTATCAGCATTGAATACTGGCCTTTCAGGATGCTGCTTAGTACTGGCAAAGTATGGAGAGCGCAGAGCTAAAAATGTCTGACAGCAAATAGAAAATTAACACAAAGTCAGTGCTTAACAAGAAGACCACTACAAGTGATATGACTCAGCCTAATTAATAATACTTTTAAGAAATCTTCAATCTCTTTACAATTTTTAGAGGTCAGAGGTGATTTACCTGAGGGGGACTGGAACACAGAAACGTGAATGCCCTGTGTATTGTGAAACAAAGAAATCTCTTCCCCAGTCCCCTGCATCATCCTTCACTGTGCTGAAGAGCCGTTGCCATGAGACAAATGTTGCCAGATTTTTTTTTTTGCATGCATTTGAAGGCCCAAGTTCAGCAATGATCGATTTTTGATGGTGACTTTACAGAGACCACACAATATGTGAGTGCAAAAACAAATTACAGAGCAATACTTACTGGGGAAAGCAAAGTGTGAAGCACCACGCTCGACAGAATGCCTCAGCATGAACAATTGCTTAACTAATGCTCTCCAGCATGTGCATGATGTAATTCTAAACCAGAGATATACTACTCTCTATAGTAGCGCCCCTCCCCAAAGCCCTAAGCATTACTTTTATTTTCTTTATTATTTATTGAATCCTTCACCTTGACAAGACTAAGAAAGCCTTCTATCACAAACTGTCATAATATCTTTTGGGTTTATTTTCTGTCAGCAGTTGTGCAATGACTATTGCTGTTTAAGGTTGAAATACATGTCCTAGCATTTTGATTCCTCTTCTTATACAGTGGATGAAGTGCCCCTTTCTCCCAGATGCATCCCAGCACCCCAGGAGTATCTGCGCTGATTCCACTGGGAATAAATCCTTTCTAAATAGGAACCATCTTGTGCTTCTTAAAAACAGAAGGTGATACAGAAATGCTAGACCTGGGCATGAGAGATGGGCTGTGAGAGAACCCTCCCTGCCCACCTAGAAATCGCAGTGACAGAAACTGGCAGCAAGGCCCCACACACTGCACACAAACTTCCTGTGTGCCTACAAATGCTTGAGAAACAAGCTAAAATTAATGCATCTCATCTCGTGCACTGCTGTCACTCTTGTTAAATGAAAAATAACACAGAATCTCATCATGAATGTATCCTGTATCACTGATACCTCACCAGCTGATCCCCTGAGCATTGCACTGCCATGTCCCTTCCCTCACAAAAAACCACAGACCCAGAAAAGGATACAGATGTCCTACACTCACCTTCTCTACTAATATCAAACACAAAGGAGACAAGCCAGGCAAGATCTTCATTCAAGTTCATTCATTTAACACTTGAAACTGGAGCCAAAGCCAGCACAATGCTTATATTCATTCATAAAGTATCGTAGATGGGCAGATGTTGAAGGAGCTTGCTGAGTTTAGGAGTAAAACATGAAAAGCCTGTCGAGCCAAGGCTAGCCAGTGCTCCCAGTGACTGGGTTACAGGCAGTGCCTCAAACCTGATGCCCCTTCCTTCCCTCAGATTTTCATGGAATATCTGTGGTCTCATCTATGTAAGACAGGAAAATCCTAAGCCAGGCCTTTCTTCTAGAAGGGATCAAAGAGCAAAGACATGATAACCTAATCATCACCATTCATAGAGCACTGTGGAATCCCCAGCAAGAGGGTCCTGATTTGACCCCCAGAGTCTCATGAATTCCAATACCAAAACTGCTGAAAGGAGCAATGTTATCTGCAGGGAGCTTGATCCAAATGAATCAGCATGGTACCCTCGGTCCGTATTGTCTGGACACAAGGAAGGATCTCCTCAGCTTTTTGAAGCTCTGTCATGCAGAGCAGATGAGCAGGAGCTTCAGTCCTAAAGGCAGAAACCAAAAATTAATAGAGGTCAGAGAGAAACACTTTTATTTCTCCATCTTTACTGAGTCAGCCAAAATTTATTTCAAGACACTTTAGTGGACAGAAAACCCCAAGCACCTGCGAACTTTGCAGAACCTGTGTGAAGGCTCAGAGACTTGGTGAAACAAAAGATTCCCACATCAACCTCCACAGTATGCCTATACTACAGTACACAAACCCAACAACAATCCACTGCTAAAAAAACCAGAGCCAGACCAATGTTGTATCCTCACATAAAGTCCCCTGAGGCAGCATATTTGAAGTTTATATGGGCACTGTAAGCAGAATCATATTTATTCATTTCTTTAGTATCAAGTTTTCTTCCCCCTGTATATTCCAATTTGTTTCTTAATTCCATCAAACTGAAGTTGCTTTTCACAATCTTGCCCACTATTCTCAAGTACAAGACGAACATGTTTGTAAAAAGCTCATTATATTATGGCCTTGCACTTAAAGTACCTATGCAAGTTTAAATTGACTACAGAATTCTCTTAACTCTGTGAGTTTCTTGTGTCTCCCTTTCTGCTCCTTTGCCAAGAAACAGTGTTAATAAATTTATCAGTCCCTCTCTCCCCTACTGCTCAGAGCATTGTAACACTTATTCAGGCATTTTTATACACACATACAAGTGTCATACATGTAGCAGTCATTGCTTATTCTATAATGGTTGGGGAATTCATATATCACAGCTCTGGCATACTGATGTTATCATCTTCATCTTGTGTTTTCAGAGCCCCGAGGAGTTCCATTTTTTAGGTTGATACCATAATTTCTCCTGTTGTCAGTTCCAAGCATGTATTGACAAGACTGTCAAGAAGTCGTCTTTTATGCATTTATTTTCTCTCCCTCAGTTAATTCAAAGATTTTCAAATTATAAGAAGGATAATTTATCCTTTAAGGTGTAAATAAATCCAAGGGAGACAATGCATTTTAATTTATTTCTCTTATAGTACAATTAGTTGTTCCTACCCAATGAAGCTTTATTTCCATATGGTCCATTGTCTTTTAACTAATATCCAGCTTTTTGGTCCAGGACTTAGAACTCAATGGATGATTTTATTCAGTAAGTTTCTATGCAGTTCCATGACATAGCAAAGTCATAATTATGTATTATAAATATTGTATCTTAGCACTAGTACTTTACTACTCTCCATTGTAGATGTCACTACAATGAAAAATACTATGGGTGAATTTCTCGAGAAAGAACAGCAAATAAACAGAAATTTGAATGATATTTCCTCAAACCAACTCCTTTGACTAAGAATGACTGCAACATGTAACCAGAGTCCAAATATCAAATTTACCAGAGCTGTAAAATCCATATCAGTAGGATGTGCAGGTAGGAGAAGGAGATGTTAGTGCAAGATGATCAGCGAGAAGAGGTCGGGCAAGTCCTCAAGAATAACAGCAATAATTCATTAACAAAATATGTGTTTAGTTGAAACCAAACTTTTCAAGATAACCACTAAACACTCATAATTTGTTAATAATCTTTATGTCTAATCAAGAAGATTGTTTAGCAATATTAAAGTAGGATGAGCCTTCACATGTAATCAAATCTTCCCTTTATCCTTTCACATATTTACAAATGGATGGGTAGGTCTTTTCAGACATGAAGCAATTTCTATGAAATAGCCTTTTCTCAGCTGCAGAATAAGCCCATTAAAAGAAGTGCTTGTTGAAAGTTGATCTTTATTTCCAGTGTCCACAAAAAAACGCCAGCTCTAAACAACATTTATCACATCCTAGTGACTTCAACAGTCCCCATCTCTCTCTGTTAAAAGAAGCCTGTAATTACTGTGGATCATTTCTGACCATGTAACCACCAACCACTGCAGACTTGTACACATATGTAAAGCAGATTCTACCACAGATGTCTGTGTTTGTCATAAACAGCTGCTGATATTTATGAAGAAACTTCCAGGCCATCATAACCCCATGGCGACAATCATTTGTTGCTTCTACTGCTTCGAAGAAATAGCAGTGGACACCTCTTTGAGAGTTCCTTCAGATTAAATGCATTAAATTCAATGGGAATTATTCCATTCAAATGTTGGCCCCAGCCCAGCACTGAAATGTCATTCCTGGAACACTCCTAAAGGCTATTATCAAGTCGTATCAAGAACTAAAATGGCTGGAGCTCCCCCAAAATGCAACAAGCATGCATTTTCATCAGAAGATGCTGAACACATTGCTGAAAAACAAAACTGTTTCCTCAAAACAACAGCAAAAATCCATCCTAAAGGCCTGGGTCTCATGCCAGCTGTGACGTCCATGGGAGAATGTTGGGGGCTGCCCTGAGCCAAAGCAGCAGCAGTTGATCCTGTTAGGGAAGGGCAGAAGATCCAGGCTGGGCAGTTTGCTGGGATCAACATCTGCCTGAATCTCTTCTTTTTGATTAAAAGTCCCCCCCGACTAAGCCATCCCCAATGTGTCTCTAAACAGTAAGGTAAAAGGTTCCTTTAAACTTACAGCTGCTGATGCCTAAATCTCTCCATCCTTGATGACATTACACACATCTATGAGAAAGATTTCCATGCTCTCCATGCAGAGCAAAGAACTGATGTTCCTGTTAAGGCCTTTAAATCTTATGTCTCCAGAAAAGTTCAAATCTCCACCACTAATATCTTTTCCTTTACATACTCTGAAAGCATGGTCAGGCTGACCTTCAATCTTCTGTGTTTTTCGCACTTATCTCCTTTTTCTCCTTGTGATTCTATGTCTATTCCCTTTCAGAATAGTTCATGTCCTCAATTTCCCCCAGTGATTTGATGCCCATAATCTTTCTAGCGTTAAGGTTTGAGCACCATGAGGTACAAACTTGATTCCCCAGCAAAAAAATCTGGAGGATCAGAGAAGAGCATTCTTCAATTTGTTTCAAGGTAAGCACTTGGTTTTGTTTGTTTTTAGAGGAATGGGTCATATAATTTCTCCAAAAAGCAGAGTCCATTGAATAATTCCATATTACTGAACTAAGAATCACTCTTCTATTACAGGAACAAATACAAAAGTATAAAACCATTTAGGGAATAATTGGGGACAATCACTACGGAAAGATGATTTATATTACCTCTTTTAAACACACAAACATGGTGGCGGACACAGGTTTTTCTAACAGAGGGTTAGATTTCAGGCATTAAGCAGCACCTAACTGTGTGGCCTTAATTCAGCAGCTACACAATTCCCATCACAGGCTTGTTTTAATGTATGCTAAAAATGAGTGATTTAATCCAGCTAGGTTGGGTATTTCAGTACAGAAGGAAGAAAATCAAACCATTCCTATCCCACATTCCTACTCACCAAACAGATCAGCTGAGTACAGACAGCACATTTAGCCATTAAACCTGTAGGGTATTTATTTATAGAAATACTTTTATTATAGGAAAGGTAATGGGAATGTCGTCTCCTTCCAAGTAAATTCCAATGGTGTATACATTATTAAAAATTAATGATTAAGTATTAACACCTGAACAACATAGGTTATAAATAACGTATGGGGACTGGATATTAATTTTCACATTCTGAATGCAATGTCTCTTGTGACTAAAGGATCTGAAGCACACCACAACTTCAATGTATTTTTTATTAGTACAATAAGTCTATCTGACTGTATGATACAGTGATGTTATGCTTAAGATACCAGTAAGTGTACAGGGTAATACTCAATAACACAATTAATAGTGAAGGCAGCATTTCTTGGGCACTGATGGAGTCAGTAAACACAGCTGAGAGTAAATCAAAAGGTGCTGCAGCAAAACTGACACCTTAAAAGCATAGTTTGAAAGCACTAAGTATTGCTACAAATGATTACTGGAGAAAATAAAACACAGTTTGCAGGGATCTAGTTCTTCTCTTCAAAGGGGAGATGATGGAGGAGGAGAGTTTAGGGTGTCTCTTCACCCTTTTAGAAGCACTTTTTAAGAAGTAAAATAACCATGTGTCCTAAAAGGTAAGCCAGCAGGTAAAACACAAATATCATGAGCAATGTACTGCTACCTAAAACACCTTCTTTATCCCACCTGTCCTCTCTTTCAGACAGAACAATGTGGCAACACTTTCCAGAAAAAAAAGCTCACACTACGTAAGTACCAGTCTTCCTGTTCTACCTCAAAGCACTGAGAAATTCCAGCATAGGATCCCATGACCAGCCCAATTTTCAATCTTCAGTTTAAATCCTCTGCTATATGGCATTAAAACACTTCATATATAGAATCCATATATACACATCCCCTGAATTTAGGTCTTAAATTAACCAAAATCTCAAATACAATCCTTCACTGTTCATGCAGAACTCAAGGTGCCATGCCAAGCAAAAATTGTAATTTAAATGTCAAGGTTGTGTGTGCTGCATTCTTGTTTTGTTTTGGATTTAACAACTATTAAAAGATTTTTCCAGCATTCCCTAAAGCAGTCACCGCTTCAGCAATTATGAACAGCAAAAACAATATTCTTTCAAAATCCTCATAGGCACTGATCAGATCCCAATTTTACTGAAGGCCTCATTCATCAAAATGGAAAAAAAAAGGGTAAGCCATACATTTTGGCCAAACATTATATATTTTATATACACATAAAATATATTTTAAATACACATTTGCAGTGTATAATCACACATCTTGATTTCAAGGACAATGGCAAAGTCAGATCACAGAAGATTCAGGCAGTTATTGGAATACCAGAGGCAAGGTGGCTCTGGCTCATTTACCAGGAGCCCAATTCAAATTCATGGAAAGGCTCCTCCCTGGTGTTTCTTCTTGTTCACTCTCACCTCAAAAAGATATTAAAAAAAAGTCTGATGGATCCTGGGTATGGATGAGCTTAGGTTACACAAAGGCTGCATTTTAGTTTGCCAGAACTCCAGATGAGTATCCTTCATTCCAGCATGTTGGAAAATTCAAATCAAGAACAGAAAAAAATTTGCAAATAGGAGATTTGGGTGGCTGCTGATTTCAAGCGTAGATGATGGACAGTGAAGAGAAAGACAGACACACTGATATTCCCAAAAGCCTAAATCTTGTCTTCACTTGGACTATTGACTGTAGCTGTCTCTGCTATGCTATGAATAAAAACTTTTTTTTTGGTAGTTCTGTGGTTCAGGCAAAGACCTTGGAATAAGATCGTTCAAGTATTTGTGAGCCAAAGGACTGGGCTTCCAGGTACAGATTACTTTGAGGTCACTGGTCAGCTTGGTGTATAACTCAGTGTTCCAAAGGGCAGGACCACTTCTTATCTGCATTCAGCATGGAGAACTTTTAAAGTTTAGTACCCAAATTCACTGCTCAGGTTGCAGCCATGGCAAATAATCCCAGCACAAATAACATACAGTGAGTTACATCTTCACCACAGCTGACAGTTCGATTTCATGTTGGTGGTCTTTCCATTTTTTTCACTCTTTTATGAAAAAAAATTACATTTAGGTTTGAATTAATTTACTTTGTATTTCTGGTAGAGAAAACCTTTTATTATTCCCTTTAATTACAAAGAAAAACAGCAGGATCATGAAGGAAGAGAAAAGCTGGGAAATTTCTATAGAGCAAGAAGTTCACAAATGTAGCCTCATTTGTGGTTCCCTCCTGTAGGAATGTGATGCTGGTGGCATTTGCAATTATACATCTATCAGCGGCAGCACAAAACATTTAATTACAGTTCTGACACATTTATTTCCATACCCTCTGCCTCCCTCGAGTGCTAGATACAATCACCCTGCTGGACTCCCACCTGCTATAAATCACTTGCTCAACATGGTTTATCACTTCATTTAAACAAGCCAGAAAACCCCCGTAAAGCTGAAAGGACCAAGCCACCCTTTCAGTAGCTTCTTTACGTCCCTCTGCACACACCTGGATGATGCTAAAACATTAATCATCCTGCTGGGAACACTGTGGTACCAAGAGCTGCCTCAGCGCTCACACTCCCTCAGATTTATGCTGGGGAGGGTAAAGGTGCTCAGCTCTACAGATCATATTTCTTTCATGTTTCTTTGAGGTTTTAAGGGCTTGGAGCCTACACAATACCAAAAATTTTCCATCCTTATTTTTTTGAGTTCAGTGGGGGAGGTCACCCCCTCAAAGTTTCTATTGAAGATAAAATATAAATGTATATCAGTTACTTAGAGGAGAATATAATGGGAAAGTACCCAGCAGGGGCTTTTTTGAAGAGTTAAAACTCTAGGAAAAACACCACCACTTTCACACAATGTGTAGATGAGTAGTGACCTGGAAGAGGCAGAAGGTGGCTGCTGTTTTCGTATCTGTTAAAACACTGTCTGCTGTGTAAACAAGAAGTATAAATATTTTTCCTACTGCAGTCAAAACTGAAATCATTTGTTAACAATTCTGAATTTTGCAAAAGCCAATAGTAACCATAACTGGGTTCAGCATGGTAAGGGATTTAAAGATGTCTCATTAAAAACATGCCCTCGAATTAACATGCCCAATGTACAGGTCATCACTCTGGTCAGAGCATCGTGGCATTTGATTATACTTATAGAGAGAGAAGAAATGAGTCACTGGGCAAGTGTTCCCAGAAACTGAAATTTCACATGCACCATCACTTTGCATCACACTGCTCTTACAGAACTTGTACTGGCCAGAGGGATCAGACTCAGGGCAACCTAAGCAGAAAATAGATGTATTTGGTATTCAAAAGAAGTGATTTTTGGATACTCTCTGTATCATACTGTGCAATATTACTTAATTGAGAACTAGAGAGGGGAAATCTTCATACTAAGAAACAACTACCCGAGAAGAAATGATTGTACCTCGCAAGCGCGATTGTACCCAGAATCAGAAAAATGAAACTTCGGTGTCCTAAGATCCACATAAAGCTCCTTTCAGCAGTACAAATTCAGTCTGAGTGAGGTTCTAGAGCCCCTGGGGTACCTTAAACGAGCTGAGAACACCAAGCAGGGCACCACAACTTCCTGCAGAACTCTACACACCAAGGTGGGCAATGAGCTGCACCGCCATCTGCTGCAGCAGTGACACACTGGACTCTCCACATGGAAACACACGGTTGCTCTCAAGCTAAACAAATGTAGATATGCAGATCTACAACATTTTTTTCATTTTTAAATATGCAGCTTGTTCAGTTTCTAGAAAATACATCTTGAAAACCAGTAAGTGTTACGGTTTGCTGAGATTTTTGATGGCCATCTGGCTTCAAAATAATTGATTGCCAAAGCATTGTCTGTAATCATCATCTAAGAACATATGTGTGCTGGTTTGGACAAATTTGGAGGAAAATATCCTCTGATAGAAGGCAGGTTACAATCACCCCTCCCCCACCACGTTTGGGAAAAAAAAGTTTCCTCAGAGGAAAGTGGAAGAGATTAAAAAAACTATTTATTTAACAAACACACAGGAAAAGAATAATAATGCTGAGTAATAAAACCTCTCACTGTGGAGAGAAACCTGGGAAGATTTCAGAGTCCTTCCATAGGTGTGGTCTCTCTCCTCCTCCTCGGAGCTGGGTCGATGTGGGCCCACCTCCGGGGCCTCGGTGGAAAATTCTCCCGGTGTGTTCTGATGTTGAAACAGTCCAGAAGAGAAGAAGGGAAAAACCGAAATCCTAGGAAAACAAAGTTCAACTCTCTGTCTCCCTCTGGAGAAAAGGAGCCGAAAGCTGGCTGAAAAGCAAGAAGGATGCTTCCTCTGCTCTTCTCGCTGCTGCAGCAGAATGCAGAGGAGTGTGTATTTGTGTCCTTGAACAACTGTTTTGAAAAATTTGCTCAGTTTTTTTCTCTCCCCCCTCTCAGGCTCAGTTTAAAGTCACAAAAAGGCATAGGATTGATTTCTAGGCATAGAGCAGCTATAGGGGATACACTTCATAAAATCACCCCAAGACATTATGCTTATACATTTCTAGCTCATCCTAAACAACCAGAGGTTACATGTAGCACATAAAGAAAAAAAAATACACATAAGCAGCAAAAAACCCCACAACCACAGCACGAATTTGATAGCACTGTAGTAATGTATACAAATGAACTATTTCCCTGCTTCCATCCTAACAGGTCCCACAAAAACACATCTGCATTTGTACTTGATAAGCTATCAACAGCACTTGTAAATCAGTGTGCTTACTGTTGTTTATGAGCAAAAGCAGGTACAACAAGCCCATAAACTCATATAAATCTGCATACTTTAATAAGGCAAATAATTTATAAAGTAGATTATACAACAAGGGAAGTTAAAATATATTGATGCACAGGGAAATTTAAGTGTTTAGGCATAATTCAAACTCTAGTTTTCTGTTCTATGCAGTAAGACTTTTCAATGCTGTTTTATAAAAAACACACGGATTAGATTTCAAGTCAGTATATGTAAACATTGCTTTGGTAGTGCAAGAAACTTCAGTTTTCTCACCACAGCAGAAAAAATTGAGGAAGGAGGAACTCACGTCCAATGTCAATGATCAAGGAATCAATTTGGAGCTGTTTACAAAGCACTCTTTTTTCTTAATTTTTTCTCACTTAAATGTTTTTCATTCTACTCCTTTATCAAGCATCACTGTAGCTACAGGACAGACCTAGCTCTTTCCAGGTCCTCTGGTCAAGGCAATGATTTTGGAAGTCAAACACCTTACACTGCATAAGCCAATCTGAATTTGGAAGCAGCCTTTAACTTTAATTACAGCCTTTTTCCTACTGCCCCTCCTTAAACTGTTCAGCCTTGCTTCAACCCCTTGTATCTGAAGAAGCATGTCCAACATATGAATTAGATCTGGAAACCAAACTGAAATATGTCAATCAAAAATACATATTTAACCTGGCTCCCCAAGGAAATGCCTCTGCTTGCACAAAGGATGGGGCAGAATGAGCCCAGAAGACCAGCACTCACAGAACTAATGAAAGTACAGCTCTACAAATTTGACAGGAACAGCACATACACTTGTTTTTCCAATTGTGATGGAATTAAATGGAGCAGAGTACTCTTTCTGGACTCCTCCTAAGCATTTATTTATTCCTCAGGTATTCAGATAAATAACAGCAAAGTCTGCAATGAGATAAACAGACAAAATAAGGAAGATTGAGCAATGGGTCCTAAATAAAATATGAGATGCTTAAGAGCTGTAAGGAATCCCCAATGATAGAAACTTTTAGATCAACAAATGCTAGGAAAAAGAAAAAAAAAGAGCTATTAAACCCTAATCTATTATGTCCTTCAGGGTGCCATTACATTTCCTTCACTAAATACTAAAGGTGCTTAAAGGGCCATTTTGGGGACATTTTAGTGCTTCTTGGCACCCTGAAACAAATGGCAGTGATGGCATATTTTAAATATTGCATGATTCTTCCCTAACACCAAAGACCACTGGCAAGCTAAACTACCTATAGAACATACTGGGGGAGGGCATAAGGTAAAAACAGATTTTAAAATAGATGAAAGCGACTTCTTGGGAAACATCAAAACTTCTGAAAAACTTCCCATTTTTCATCCGCCTTTGGCACACACCTAGAAGGAGAAGGCAGCAATGAAGTGTGTGCTGAACATGTTTAGGTTACAGAGGAGCAAACTCACTTTGCCACTACACTGAGGATAATTTAAGAAATAAATTACTAAGCACATAACTGGCTGCCCACAGCTGAAAAGTCAAACAGCATGAGGAGCTACAGCAGGACAGGGAAAATGTTTTGGTTATAGGTGCAGAGACATCTACAACATTACTAAACTCCAGTTGTCTTCCTACCCCACCATTCTTTCAGAAGAGCTTTTAAACATTTGAAAGCATCATCTTGCAAAAAAAAATTAAATACTAGGATGACTCTTTCTTCCTCCATAGGTCAGAATCACAGCAGGAACAGCAATGCTTGCTTTGAAAGTCCTTGTGGTTTTTAAGAGCCAGATTCAGGAAATGATTGCAGTTTTCAGTGTGGACTCTGAATTTGTGTTAAGAACTGAATAGTGTTATTTTCTCCATTTGTGCTCTGTGGCTTCATTTATTTTATGTCATTATTTTTAAAACCCATTGAATGGGAGCTCCATGAAACTCCCTGCACACAAGATATACCAGGCACATGTACTTGGTTATGACCATGCTTATCACCTCTAGAGTTCACAGAAAGACAGAGCAGTCTTATCACTTTATTCCCTGAAGATCCCTTATCCTACTGTATGGAACCTGCACGTGACTCTTGTACAATCTACCAGTGGCACAACTGAAGAGAGGCAAGAGAAGGGGAAAGCTAGAGCTGACAGCTGAAATAACATGCCCTGGTAATGAAAATGAGCAGTGCTAGAGAGAGAAACAGTGTTGGTGTGGGCAGCAGAGGCTCCAAATACCAGTCTGGAAAGACACTGGCTTCCGGCTGTACTTGTGACTTGAGAGAGAGTCACATTCCAAGCAAGGCTTGAACACAGGGCTCTGAATTGCCCTAAGCATAGTTGATTAAAAAACAACAACAAAACACAAAAAACCAAGCAAAAAAACCCCCCAACATCCCACAGACGAAAACAAAATCCCCAAAAAACCCCCAAACACACAGCTTCAATTCTGTGAGACCACCTCCACAACCACCTCTCCAAACACTTTGGCCCCACAGGCCCCACATGCACCTCACATTATTCCTCCTTATTGCCTCTTTCTCTCTCCAAACCCAAAGTCTCCATCTTCAGATGATCCACACAGGATATGTTTCCATTTCCTCAGCCTCCCAATTCCCTGTCCTTATTTCATAATCTTCCTTGTAAAAACAGATACCAGGCCCATTCCTGGGTGTTGCAGAACACACAACTCACCACTCTCTCACAACCTTCCTGTGCACAGGGCAGGTCACCTGGAACAGTCATCAAGGCTTGATAAATTACAATTTTTCATTAGTTCATTATCATTTGTTCATTACATTATGGTGTTGCAGAAAATAATTTGTTTACAATTCCCTTTAAAACAATACATGTGGTTATTGCAAGTGATCAAGCATTATTTTATAAGCTTCCCCATTCTTCTAGATTTTATGTTAAATTAGAATCAGATTTAAGCACCCTATAAAAGAATCTGTCCTCCGTGGGGAACTACCAAGTCATGGACACGAATTGTAATGCAGAAGATAAAGAAATTACCCTCTTACCATATAAATTGGATTAGATAATCACAAATTTATCATGCACAGTCAGAGATGTACCTTAGAATTTTAAAAGACTCCGATTCTTCAAAGTCCACAGAAGAACAGGAGAGAATGGAAATGCACATCATTAGCCGCTTCGTGTAATTCTCTCTTGACAACTCCACGTTGGTTTTCTCCTCGGCACTGAAGCAGTGTCTTAGTTTACCAAGGCAGCCTCTAGTTTTAAGTCTGGTCCCATCTAAATCCACCTGTCATATGCATTACTTTTGCCTCAGTGACTACGTTTAGTTTGCAATTACTCCATACTCAATGATAAATCAGCAATGGCGACAATGATCCTGGATAAAAGCCCATGTAAATGCAAAAATGTACAAAAAGCTGGTCCGTTTTAAATTCAATTCCTCTCCTAACTATACAATAATATATTTCTTGGAAGTTTCCTACTCTCTTGACTAATTAAACAAAAAAAATCAAACAAAAATCACACACACTAAAAAGACACAAAAATACTTAGCAATTAAAATCATCTCACTGAGAGTTTTTCTGGATGTTGTCTTGGACAAAACTGAGTGAAAGATCTCAGGCAGAACCCAGGTCCTGATGACCATTTCCCCATAACACCCTCAAATGCAACACACCACTCTGACAATGTTTTGTTTGCTTCTCAACCTGAACTGTTTCTCTTCTCATTCAAAAGTCTCATCAAAATATCACATAGTGGTGGATGTCCATCTGCATCCTTTGTATCCCTGAGCACCACTTGGACTGTGGATGAGGAAATGAAGGTCTGAAATGAAGCCCTCAAAATACATTGACAAAGAATAGGGTTAAAATGCTATTATTTACAGAAGAACCAGGATAAAGTGTTTATTTAACTTTACATCAATATCTTTGTTGTTTTCATCCTATTCATAAAACATTTCTATGTATAAATATATATACAGAAATTATTGCATCTACTTGATGTATATTTCACGCTAAGAAATATTTTGCCACTTAAAACATAGATCTCAGCTCATGACAGGTCTTCCAGGCCACAGGGCACTCCTCCATCACACTTAGCCNACTTGTGACTTGAGAGAGAGTCACATTCCAAGCAAGGCTTGAACACAGGGCTCTGAATTGCCCTAAGCATAGTTGATTAAAAAACAACAACAAAACACAAAAAACCAAGCAAAAAAACCCCCCAACATCCCACAGACGAAAACAAAATCCCCAAAAAACCCCCAAACACACAGCTTCAATTCTGTGAGACCACCTCCACAACCACCTCTCCAAACACTTTGGCCCCACAGGCCCCACATGCACCTCACATTATTCCTCCTTATTGCCTCTTTCTCTCTCCAAACCCAAAGTCTCCATCTTCAGATGATCCACACAGGATATGTTTCCATTTCCTCAGCCTCCCAATTCCCTGTCCTTATTTCATAATCTTCCTTGTAAAAACAGATACCAGGCCCATTCCTGGGTGTTGCAGAACACACAACTCACCACTCTCTCACAACCTTCCTGTGCACAGGGCAGGTCACCTGGAACAGTCATCAAGGCTTGATAAATTACAATTTTTCATTAGTTCATTATCATTTGTTCATTACATTATGGTGTTGCAGAAAATAATTTGTTTACAATTCCCTTTAAAACAATACATGTGGTTATTGCAAGTGATCAAGCATTATTTTATAAGCTTCCCCATTCTTCTAGATTTTATGTTAAATTAGAATCAGATTTAAGCACCCTATAAAAGAATCTGTCCTCCGTGGGGAACTACCAAGTCATGGACACGAATTGTAATGCAGAAGATAAAGAAATTACCCTCTTACCATATAAATTGGATTAGATAATCACAAATTTATCATGCACAGTCAGAGATGTACCTTAGAATTTTAAAAGACTCCGATTCTTCAAAGTCCACAGAAGAACAGGAGAGAATGGAAATGCACATCATTAGCCGCTTCGTGTAATTCTCTCTTGACAACTCCACGTTGGTTTTCTCCTCGGCACTGAAGCAGTGTCTTAGTTTACCAAGGCAGCCTCTAGTTTTAAGTCTGGTCCCATCTAAATCCACCTGTCATATGCATTACTTTTGCCTCAGTGACTACGTTTAGTTTGCAATTACTCCATACTCAATGATAAATCAGCAATGGCGACAATGATCCTGGATAAAAGCCCATGTAAATGCAAAAATGTACAAAAAGCTGGTCCGTTTTAAATTCAATTCCTCTCCTAACTATACAATAATATATTTCTTGGAAGTTTCCTACTCTCTTGACTAATTAAACAAAAAAAATCAAACAAAAATCACACACACTAAAAAGACACAAAAATACTTAGCAATTAAAATCATCTCACTGAGAGTTTTTCTGGATGTTGTCTTGGACAAAACTGAGTGAAAGATCTCAGGCAGAACCCAGGTCCTGATGACCATTTCCCCATAACACCCTCAAATGCAACACACCACTCTGACAATGTTTTGTTTGCTTCTCAACCTGAACTGTTTCTCTTCTCATTCAAAAGTCTCATCAAAATATCACATAGTGGTGGATGTCCATCTGCATCCTTTGTATCCCTGAGCACCACTTGGACTGTGGATGAGGAAATGAAGGTCTGAAATGAAGCCCTCAAAATACATTGACAAAGAATAGGGTTAAAATGCTATTATTTACAGAAGAACCAGGATAAAGTGTTTATTTAACTTTACATCAATATCTTTGTTGTTTTCATCCTATTCATAAAACATTTCTATGTATAAATATATATACAGAAATTATTGCATCTACTTGATGTATATTTCACGCTAAGAAATATTTTGCCACTTAAAACATAGATCTCAGCTCATGACAGGTCTTCCAGGCCACAGGGCACTCCTCCATCACACTTAGCCTGTGAAACCCACCTCAGAGATTTGGGGTGTGTCATCACAGAGATAGTAAACACACTAGAGAACACAAAAAATGCATTTTTCATTAAAGATAATGACTTTTTAATGCAATGGGAGTTAGATCAGACTATAACTAGGAACCAAAGTTCACGAAACCATAGGTTGAACTAACCAACACAGCAGCCACACTGCTAGAGAACTCTCAGAAAATCTTCCTTTGCTGGAAAGTTGGTGTTTATGCATCCAAGTCATCTACAAGACTGAAGAGCATAAATTATTCCACCACACATTGGCAGTAAATTTACATTTACTCAACTGGCTTCAGATCTGATTGTTTCAGGTGGCAGAATAGGAAAAACTTTGATGTTTGACTAAACCTTAAAGTTCTGCCATCTGTTCACAAGCAATTTGCCAACAGAAAGATGCCAAAATTCATTTAATATTTGTCAGGAGCTCCTTGCTCCATTATTGATTGTGCATGACTGTAAGACAAAAGCAGCTCATGACCTGCCTGGATCACAACTGACAAATAATCAGACTCACACATATAAGTTACAGAGGAATTCAAGTGGATAAAATAAATACACAGTCAACACTGCCAGCCCTCCCACATAAATAAGCAAAGGTTTTATTCTTGCAGTGGATTGAACCGAGCATTTACCTCTTCTCACAATGAGGGAACACTCAGGACTAGCAATAGTTCTGATTTCAGAGGAATTACTTTGTGGATAAGAAGCTGGGGCCATGAACAAAACCTGAACAATGGGAACCACCGAGCAAAATCTACCTACCAAGTGCCTACACTGAGCTGAACAGGGCTACCAAGTCGGCTTGGGTTTTGTGATACAAAATATCCTTTCATTCACCAATTCAAGTGTCTCATTCACGCTGGCTCTGCCAGGTTTATCTAACAGGAAAAACCGGAATAGACAACAGCACACCAGGCAGTTCTGTGTAGGACATGCAGAGCTATCTTCAGGGAAAAATAAAACAAAACAAAACAACCAGCCAAACAAGGGGAATACAGCCCAACTGCTGAAAGTTTTCCACATCTCAAATGTTCAAAATGCCAAGATGGAAAAGTAAAAATATTTCCAAATTTAAAAAATGTTTCAATTAAAATGGCTTGTGCACTTTATTGTGGAGGAATCAGAATCCTAAAACTGCACCCAAATACAAGAGAGGGACTCTGCTGCTTCCAAGACCATCACAACAGATATTCCATTTTCAGTGTTTGCCAGCTGGCTTATACACTACATAATCTTTTAAGCTGTTGGAGAATTTCTAATGGTTCAACAGTCTTAAAATCAGATTATGCTAATTAGAATAAGAACTTAAAATATAACTTAGCGGTAGAACAAAATGTTACCAAAAACTGGATACAAAAAGACACTTTAGATTTTTAGGCTCAGGAAGAAATTCTCATTCATTTTTACTGAAGTCGTCAGCAAGTAACATGAAAAGCAGCCATAGAGTTAAAAATATTAAACTATTTATTCAAAAGGCTTCCACAATATGTTTATTCACTGAAGAAATCAGAGCTCCTCAGGAAAATAAATAAGTAAATTATATTTTAAGAAACTGATGAAGGAAGTTTGAAAAATAATGAACACTGATGGTAATTGCCTCTGAAGTTCCAGCCAGATGATTTAATTTAGTTGGTTGGAGTATCCTTAATTGCAACTAATGCTTTCCAAAAAATAAAGGATGAATTAAAATGGACACTTGTTCATTCAAACGAAGACTTCTCCTCTCTTTAACATTCCAGTCAGTTTTACAAATGAATAAAAATGCAGACAGGGCAGAGGACAAGTCCTGCAGCACCTAAATGAAACTTACTTCCAGGACATTTGTCATTTTGTTTGCAAGCAGCAGCAACACTAGCATTCCTGTGCACTGCTGAAGAGTCAGAAAGCCTCTGCTTTAAGCTCCTTAACCAAAAAGCTCCTTAGGAAGTGTAAGTTTTACTCCACACTGACAGTGCTCCCAACAGCAGGAGATAAGGAGAGCGTTGTACATGGCTTTGGAAGTCGTTCCTCAGTGGAGCCTCTCAAACCCTCCTGGCTCTGCAGTGATTAACTGAGAAGAGACACAAGGTAAAAATACTTGTGGAAATCACCCTTTGGCTGCTTGCAGGCCCTGCTGACTGCTCTGCACATGGTAATTCACCAAACTTCTCCTCAGCCTGCATGCACTCACAAACAGGTAATTAATTCCCTTTTACACTTGCTGCGTGTACAATATTAATCTACAGTACAGATTTTAAGGTAAAATAGGCTGCCAGCCTAATGAAGACTACATTAACAAAAAAAAACCCTATGTCAAAAAGCATATTTTAAATATATACATTCCAGAAAAAAAAGTCTTTACAAGGATACAATGCTCCTTTTGGCATTATTTTAGTCTTCCTTGTGGCCTTGACTACACAAAGAGCCCATCACATGATTTCAAATATTTTAGGTTACATGCATTACAGTGTTGTTCAAAGAATTTTATTAATTTTTTATAGATTTCTTTTATTTTTTGATTATTACAATGGCTGCAGAGAAAGGGAGCTATTTCCATTCCAGCTCCAGTTGATTTATAGACAGAACATTTTCATACAGCAGTAGTAGCAATTACAGACAAAAAGGAAAGAAAAAATGAACAGCTATATCACATGCTTTTGGTTAGGATGACAATCTATTTTACTGTGAAATTCAAATTTTGGGATGCAAAACTGAGGGCAGATATGGACTGAAAACAAAAAGCATAAATGACAAAGTTTAATAATATTACATCTTTGCCAAGCACCACTGCTTGTTCTTATCAATTGCATAAGGTCCCAGAACACATATTTAAGACTTGTTCCAAGTTTTAAATATCCTTTAAATCACCAAAGACAGTCTTTAGGACTAGGATCTCAGGCAGTTCCTCCTACATCAATCAGGTCCTACTGTATTAGACCACTATTGAATAGCACAGAAAATACTTCTCCAAGTCTGAGGAAAATAAATACAACATGCTGGGTCAACACCAGGAGAGACCGGGGCTCACAGAAACAAGCAAAGCCTTCAGCAAAAAATGATCCAATGTTTTGTGGTAAGTCCAAGAGGAAAATAAAAATGAAAACAAAACACAAACATACACACACCAAAAACACCAGATGTAACACTGAGAAATTCTGGAAAGCCTAAAATTTTTACCCCTTTGCTATTCTTCACTACATGCTGCCACTGCCACGTTGACAGGTGATGCATGGGATGGTAAATCACACTGGAAATGCACTATAAAAACAACTTGTTTGTGCAGTTATGGAAATGGCGTATTTTGGAAGTGTGTCATTCTACTCAAGCCAAAATACAATTAGTAAAGTTAAGGAGTTTTACTGCAGCTCTTTATAAAGAAAAGCAGCTCAACATTCAGAGTATGGACAGCTTGCAGGAAGTGTATGGTGGGCACCTTTCCTCTTCCTCACCTCTACAGCAGCAACTCTGATTTAGGAATAAAAATAGTAAAATTAAATTTTAAAAAATTACGGGAAAGAATCACACAACTGCCACTCCTATTCCAATCTGCATCTATGGCCATGATCCACCTTCCCAGAAGTATTCATTGCCTCCTTTTTTTTTTTTTTTTTAATATTTTTCCTCCACAGGCAGCTATTTACATACAGCTTTCAAACTGCTGGAAAATCTTAAAACAAACATATGCGCAGCCTGAAAATTGAGAATATCCTCAGTGAAATAGAACAAGAATATGGTCTGGATGTAAAACCTGATTTTAAAGTAAATGACAAGGTCAGAGTCATTTACCAAAATGGTCTGTTTAATCATCCTCTCAAAGCACTTACCATTTTGTTTAATTACAGAAGATAAAAAATAATCCAGGCAGGAAAAAAAATACGTTGTGTATTGGTTAAGAAGAGCCTGAGTATGAACAGGATTGCTCAATACTCTCTAAATAGGAAATCTGACTTCAGTTCATTCAGCTGGACACAGAAAGCAAAGAATTAAAAACTCCATTCATAAGAGTGGCTGAGAGAAAACATGAAAGACATATTTCAGTCTTTATTTTGGTAGCATTTGAGAATATCTGTGTCCCATATGGTGCATCAATAAGATCCACATTTCTGGTGAGTCAGGTGATGCCACTTCCTGGGAATCACCTGAGCCTCATCAAACATCAGGTTGTTATTTTAGGTAAAAATAATCCTGGATTACATAGTAACGACCTGATTCAAAGGGTTGTTAATCAGTGGTACAGTGGCATAAATTTTCGCAGAATTATCTATTACAAATAATTAATATTTCCAGTGCTTCCAGGTTCTCCAAACTTCACAGTTTCCAGATGGCTCATCAAGAACACAGAGACCACGGATCTGCTGAGGTTTGTAGACAGAGTAAAAGAAGAGCAAACAAAGCTGGGCCTTTAGGGTAGCAAGGAGACTCTGATAAAGCAAACCTAGATCTTTCTAAAGATCTAGGGAGATCAAACTGTAGAGTCACTGATATTACTGCTCTGCTTCAGAATTTCAAGCAAAAAGCCAGAAATTTCCAATCAAATAATGCAAAGTTGACTAAGTTAATTTTGCACATTTTTGTCATATGTATCAATAGTTGATTATCATGCAAAAATGATAAATAGTAACTGCCCTCCTAAGAAATTATTTCTATCAACTATAGATTTGCCTATGCAAGAACAGAAGAACCTGTGAGGACGTGGATGGCAGTGTGAGAATCCACTTTCCTGTAACTGGCTGGTGGGTTTGATTCACTTCACGCATTTCTCCCCACAGCCAGAACACATAAACTGGCACGTACCTAAGGGAAAGGCATTCTGTACGAAGCGAGAGTTGATTCTAACTTTTATTCTAAAAATCAGAGAATTCTCCCATCAAACACAGAGAAACCAATCCTTTAAAGGCCAGTGTGAACTCACCGGTGGCCAAAGGCTCTGTTTGCATTGCTGGCTGAGAACAGACACACTGGGGACAGCAATGGCCAGGGCGCCTGCCCGTGGCGCTTTCCTGCTCACACAGGAGTGTCCAGGCTGAGAGGAACAGGCTCTATAAGGCAAATACCAACACAGCTCCACCACAGCAGCCTCAGATGTGCAGCTCTAATGCTGCAAATTACAGTGCTCAGGAAAACGATGCTCTGGGGAACCAGTGAAGGGGATTAGTGAGGCTGGGCACAAGGAGTCAGGCAAACATGCTCTTGGAGGAACCTGCTCCTGGCTAGCTCTGACACAGTTGGGTACATTGACAAAGAAAATTAACAGAAGATTACACTTCAAAAAGGACAAGATGTTGGCAGAATGATAATTTCCTACTGAAGTGTATTATTTATCTACAGTAGTTATTTTATCTATTTTAGACACAGAATATACTTAATATTTTAGTTATCTGCATTTTGATAGCTATTTATTGCGCACACAAACTTATTTTGTGGTATTACGCTTAAACTCAAAAAAACCTGAGAAAGTTCAAAACAATAAAATCAGAAGTTGAAAGGCTGCCATACTCTAAGAAGCAAGGGAAGCATCCACGCAGCCCAGAACAAGATGTTGGATGCCTAAATAATGACAAATCTGATATATTATTATAGATTTTCCTGCTAACAGGAAAAGACTGACTTCCAGAACACTGCCCAAAAAAATGATTCAATTAATAAAAGGGGAAAACCAGCAAAACAACAGATGTGCTATTCAGGCTACCTATTTTTGGAAAAGGCATTTCAGTCTTTGGAGAAAGCTTTTTATAATTCATGTTCATGATGAAAAGAATCATCTTTCCTTAATCAAGTTGTACACCTAATCAAATGATTAATCACTTTGACTGTTACATGAAAATTAGGCCTTATTATGTACATTTAAATTTGGGAGATTATAAGATACATGAGTTCAAAATTTAAAAAAAAAAAAAAAAACACAAAAAAAAACCCCACAAAATCCCCATCACTTCATTATTTACTTGAAGCCAGACTGAAACAAACTTTACATGAAGACAAAGGAGGAAATTGCTCTAAGGAGCTCCTCACCACTGAGTTCCTGAGATACCCAAGCAGTGGACGGGATCTGTCTGTTAAGCCTTTATTCAGGTAATCTATAACTAGTCTGATTATCATTTCCTTTTTGGACACAAATATAGCTACAGCTCTGAACAGAATGATACAGTGCCAATTCAAGACATGCTTGCCAGTTGTATTTTGCCAGAATAACACTGAAGGACTCATTTCCTGGGAAACCAATTTATGGAAAGCATAACACCTTTCATATCCTAAACAAACACTAAAATGAAACAGTAACTTAATGACTTGTTAATTAATGTCCTGAATGTTTATTTTTGTTTTAAAGCTTAGAAATCATAAACAAAGAATGGAAAAGAATTAAATCTGAGAGCTATTTGTGCAAACACATCAGATTGTATTAAACAACAGAAAAGCCATTAACAACACAGCTAAGTGTCTGCTATATGTATATACATATGTACTTGTGAGAAACAGATACAACACACAGAATTGTTCCAGCAGCAATAGCCTTAGGGTTTGATCTTGCACTCATTGAGATAAGCAGTGAGTCCCCATTGACTTCAGTTGTGCAGCATTTAAAAACTCAACTATTGTAACCCATTTATTTCAGATTTCTAGATGCATTATTCAGCACAGGCATAAAAGGTAGTTTAAAAGTGAGGGGGGAGAAGAACTTAAAACCCAAACTTGTAGTCTGTTCAGTGGGAATACATTGATGGAGAACTTGGAGCCCTATCTTTTGCCACAGCTGGAAGCTGCTGGGGAAGCCCCAGCATGTTTTGTCTTTAGCATCTCAAATCAGTTGCAAAAATGCTACTGCAAAAGCAGCAAAGAAAAACAGATCTCTGGTTTGGCATTTTGCATATGGAGTAGAAAAATGCAACCAGAACATGGTGCACAAAAGATTTGTCTTTAAAACAGACTGAGGTACCCAGGATGCACAGAGATAAGCATCTCCAATTCCGTGAAGTCCAACCTTTTACCAAAAGGCAACTTGCTTGTCTTTACATTAAACTTTTTCCCCCTTCTCTACGCTTTCATCATGTAACTTCTTGCCTTCGTGCATATTTTTCCCTTTTTACATCTCCCTTTTTCGGGTCAGTTATGTAAGATTGTGTACAGTCCTGTTTGCAATATTCCATTAAAATCCAGGTGCAGTAAGAGCAATAAACCCAGGCAAGGGGTTCCCCTGCTGTGGCTGGGCATTCAGAGCAGTGTGCGTGGCTCAAAGGCAGTGTTTTCAAAAAAAATCCTATTAATTGCAAGCAGCTGTCAAATATTCCAGAAAAACAAATCACAGCTTCCATCATATGTAACGCTTAAAAATGATGCAGCGGGGAAGTAAAGCAAGTTTATGTTGTGACTTCTGATTTATGTGATAATTGCAGTGATTGACAAGAGTCTCAGAAACAAGGAGGAAGCTATGGAAGTTTATAATGCACTGACATTTACAGGCGAGGACGACTGTCACAATTGTCAGAACTTTAATAAATATGTTAACTTTTCAACTCCTGCAATAATGAGATCTCTTCTACTTTCTGAGATTTTGTTATCAAAACTCCACTATCTGTCCTTCCCAGCCCAACATACAATAAAAGCATTCACAATGAGTCACCTTTAAAAATGTGATCCAAAAAAAAAAAAAAAAAAACAAACCCCAAAAAAAACCAACCCTGACATTTCAGGCTTGACTCTAAGGTGGGCTGAGCACCAGAAATGCTTATGGAAATAGAAGAAAACCTCAAAACTTTCAGAGCTCCAATTCCACCCCACTCTTCACATGGGCATAAATCCTGGGGCAGATCAGCAGGAACTACGCATAGAACAAAGCAGAATTTTCTTCCACAGATCTAGGTTTGAATTTCCCCAAAGCTTGACCTATTTTTTGTTTTGGTCATCCCTCACTTACAGTGAAAATCCAGGAATTAAATCAGAAGCTTACAGAATCCCTATAGTAGTTACAGTTTTTCAAGAACAAAGCAGGCAGAGCAGCACTCCAGAGGGCATTTCCCAGTTATAAACTTCTTTCCATACAGCAAAGATTAGCTTAACTCTTCTACCTTCACAGGAAACTGAGCCCTTCAAAGTTTGGTAAATAGAACAGTTGTTAAAGACTGAACAATTATAAATGCAGGGGGAAAAAAGATAAACACCTCAGCCAATTTAGTGCAGAACTGTAAAGCAATACCCAAAGCAAGCTCCCACAACATCCTGGCCACAGAGAAAAGAATAAATTAGATAATCTCTAGAGCAAAAACATTCCTATTATTTTAGAGGTCATGCTACAAAAGAGGGAATATTTGACATTAGCCATGATTAAGGAGACCACAGCTCACAAATCAAATGTGAGAATTTGCCTTCACACAAGCCACGACAGACAATGACACAGCAGAACTACAGGAGCACAGTAAGGAAACAGAAAATAAAGCACTTCCATGCATTCCCTGTTAATAAAAGACCCTTCCAATGAAGTATTTCACCCCATGTGTCAGAAACTACCATGATCTGGGACCTTGGGAGAAGGATGTCAGCATGACACAGCACTTATACCACTCACTATGTGAATTTTCACTTTGGTAGGGGAAAAAAGGAAATTGGGAAGTCATTCCTACTAATATACCCAGGAAAACAACATCAGAGAAAGAGTTTTGCCCCCTCTCCAAAAAGGGGAAAATAACCCAGTCTTAAAATGTGCATAAGCAAAGAGAACGGGAAGGACGCAAAGTCTGGGATATAACCATATAGCATTTCCCCAGCCAAAACATCATTATTCTTCCACTAATACAATAAAAACATAACATTTTAAACCAGAACTTGACCAGAGTGCACAGATCAGATTTAAAGGTTTGAAAATTCAGGCAGAGGCTCAGGCTGCTGCTTTGAGAATTACTGTTTTCATACCATAGGGGTTGATGGTGGTGTTTTGTTGAGGGTTTTCTACATAAAAATTAAGCATCAAATCAGTTTGAAATTTTTTTTTGTTTCCCACTTTGGTTTAAAACAACAAAATGAAAAACAGCAGCAACACAGAGCTTGTGTTAAGGAGACAAAAAGTGTTTTGACAAATAGTACCCACTATTTCAGGTGGGAAATGGGATTTGCATAAATTCTATTATGAGTTTAATACGTGGGGGGGTTTATCTTGCTTAACAACCTCTACAAGTACATAAATTAAGTTACAGATTTGCTGCATGTGTTATTTAATGAAAATTTGAAATTGCGCTGAGAACTGAGTTACAGCTTTATCTGGTGAGATTTAGGAAAAACACAGAATAATTCCTAAAGCAGAAGGATACGAGGCAACTCCATGAGAAGAAATTATATTCCTACTTCCTTCCAGGGGGTAATTCCTTCCCACAAGTCCAAAAATAGTTCATTTTGCCAAAGGCCCTGTAGGTGCAATGTTGTGCTAAGATGTTACAAGAGGCTTTGGGAGGCCAGAATTGCTATTGTGGTTCAGGTGAGCAGCCAGGTCTGCGTTGAATGTAAAACACTCACCCACCCTAAAACCTCGTATTTGCTGTCTACTTTTTACCATGCCTGAAACATCACTGTTTATAACTGTCATGGTTCAACACTCTCCCAGCGCCAGGCACCCACAAGAGCCACTCGCTCACCCTCCCCTGCCACAGCTGGGCAG
>VZRS01013867.1:132318-166277 GCA_013398055.1 Ifrita kowaldi
GGGTGGATCTCTGCATCCCCCGTGGATCCCCAGGGGCTGCAGGGGCACAGCTGCTTCACCATGGTCTTCACCACGGCCTGCAGAGGAACCTCGGCTCCGGCGCCTGGAGCACCTCCTGCCGCTCCTCCTTCACTGACCTTGGTGTCTCCATGTTGTTTCCCTCACATGTTCTCACCTCCTCCTCTTCTCTGACTACAATCCAAAATCTTATGACTTTGTTTTGATTTTCTTCTTAAATATGTCATCACAGAGGCGTTACCAACGTCTCTCATTGGCCCAGGTTTGGCCAGCATCGTGTCCATCTTTCAGAGCCATAAGAGATTGGCTCTGCTGGACAAGGTGGAAACTTCCAGGAGGTTCTCACAGGAGCCACCTCTGTGGCCCCGCTGCTACCTAAAACCAGGCCGTGCCAAACCAATACAATAACTCCTCTTTCCTAATAAATTAAATCTAAATAAATCATATTTAAATTATTAAAATATTGTTAAATTATCTTGAGGTCTTATCTATTTAAGATCAAGTCTCATTAAGCCAATAAGAATATTAATTAGCTAGAAGCATATGTTCATTATTCAAGTGTGTCATAACAATACTCTATCAATAAAACCATGCAGATTATCCATGTCCCTTTTCTTTGAAATTTTCATTTAACATCAAACATTCTCTGTGATTAAGAGAATTTTTTATTTTTGTCCAGAAAACCAGTGCTGAAACATAGTGCTAAACATCCCTAGCCCCACAAAAATGATAATTTATTCATTGCTGGTTTGCTGGACTTTTCCCTAGTTGTCCTAGACCACATTCACTCATTTATGAAATGCAGTTCATAAAAAAATATGAGTTCCAGCTAAATCATATTTTTTAGATTCTCTTCATGAAACACTTCTATAAAACCAGTATATCTCCTCATTATTTCTGTGCAATTCTAAAGCACTAAGTTGCCCTAATGTGCAATATATTAGTGACAACTTCTAGATCTCACATAATTGTGAATTTATTTTTTTTAAACCAACAAATTTGCAGAATATTCCACCAGCAAAGAGCAGATCTTTCCTGGAAAAAGCACTTACAGAGGCACCAATTCTGCATTTCTGCAAAGCCTTCAACAGTTAAAAGAACAGAGCAAAAAAGTCAGCAAACTCCTGCAATAATCTCTCTCAAACATCACCCAGTGCCAAAGCTCCTTAATGTTTGGCTACAAAATATTTGAGGTTAAGATTTTTATTTTCATTTTGGCACAAAGGTCTTACAGAACAAAGGACAATTTTTGCAAGTTGGGATATATTAAAAGACACGTGTAATCACGCTTTCTCAATTTAACCTGGAATTTTAAAAATATGTATTTTCTGTGCTTAAAATCTTGAGCCTTCTGCCTCTAGCTCCAAGTATCTCTAAAGTATAATAAGTCCCACTGGTCTAATTTCAGGTTACCAGCTCATTGGTTCCTGTTAACAAGACAATTTTCCCAAGCATTTTTCAAATCTACTCATATAATAGCATTATCATTGTCTTCCAACAGTGTTAATGGACTCCACAAAAATAGTCCTTTGTAATGAATATGCCTGCTCTCACCTCAGCTTTTAAACTCCTTAAAGAATTAGGTCCTTAGAGCTGAAAATGCAATTCATATGTCAAGTTCTGTTCCCACTGAAATCAAGAGTCCTGTTGGCCTCTGTATCTGTCCGATGTAATCAAGAGTAAGAACCTCATTATGGCCCAAACCTGAGCTTTATCCTACATTTCTCACATAATGAGCATAAAACCTTCCTTCTGCTCAATGCACAACCCTGTCTTTGCACTCCATCAGTACAACAAACCCTGAGAGACCTCCCCAACTTACTCATTTACACCAATTCTTCTCAAAAGTCAAGTGGGAAATATATGCTCTTTCTTGTCTGCTTGCTACTTCTAAATCAATTCCTCAGATACCCAAATAAATAAATTGCTATTTCATCAAAAGACAAAAAAGAAAAGAGTTACTGGCCACTCATGAGGCGTCTTCAAGTAAAGTAAAATCCGCCTGAATGTTTCATGCAATTATAATTCACATACTACAGTGATTTGTATCAAACAGAAGATGAGGAGAGACATTATCTTTTGAGGAAATGCCTGAATATTCAATACAACTCTATACAGCAACAATAAAACATAATCAAATAGATATTGTACTGAACAGCCAGACTTGTGGTTTAATGAAAGCAATGCAATAGATCCAGAGAGGATTTAACACCAGAGACCAAATCATGTTGTTTGTAGTCTGATTCTGAGACATTTCCTTGGAATTAAAGAGCATGGGCTGTGTCCATAGCTTGTTTTATTCAGCATTAGGATTGGAACATGGATCTCCCACATAATGAAAGCAGTAGGGTTGTCACACTTAGAAATGTCACAAGTATTGTGGAATACAAAAACCATTTCCCTCCAAATAATTTGTCTTGGATGCGTCATATTAGAAGAGGCTATGAGTACTCACAACTTGAACACAGAGTTACTGTTGAAATATTCCATTTACCAAATAAAATAACTTATTAGATGCTGAACCTCCCTGAATCCCATCACCAACAGCTAACAAAAAGCTGTCTAACAGCAGCTAGAAAAATTCTGGGGAGAAGGTTAGATTCTACCTACTCATCTTCCAGGTGGTGCCTGTTTAAGAAAAACAGAATTCATTAAAGTTCTCTCTACACCACACAGCAGCAGGGCTTTCCAAGGTGATGTTACCACTGATTACACACTGTAGGGATGGATATAGGAGCAGAATTCTCACCAGCACAGTGGACAGGGATAAGGAGATTGCTTGGAGACAGCAAAGGAAACCTCAGGTGGGGAAAGGTCTGACTCTACAACTCTTAAGGATGCAGCAATGATCCTTTCATGGCAATTTTTCTCTATTGTCTTGGGATTTTTTCCCTCCACTTCAGTAAATACACCATCCCACCTAGTCAGAAGAGACTGACACACAGCTGGGTAGGAATCATTAGCTGATAGCACCCAGAGGCTTGACAGCATTTACACAGAACACTCAGTAATACACATTACTGAGAGAGAGAGGGGGCTGAAATTTAACACCAGTTCAACCCTTAAAAATAAATAAAATCCTTCTATACAGTTTGACTTTTTCCTCACTGAATTCTCTCCAAGGCTATTTTTAGTGAGCCCAGCTGCAGGGGCTGGTGCTAAACATCAATATAATCTGTAAAGCCAAACATTGTCACTGGCACTGAGAGAGGGCTGCCCTCCACAGAGCCACGTTTCTGCATGAAAGGGGGCATGAAAGCAGTGTTTCGTTCCTTTAGAGGACGGGAATAATGAGCACTCTCTCTCCAGGACAGAGAGGGTCAGAATGTACACAAAGGTTTCTAATTTCCAGCTTTAGGAGCCCCAGCTCTCTAAGGAGGGATCCAGCTCTCTAAGGAGGGATTCACCTCTCCAAGGAGGTGGCTGCAGCAGGAGCAGAGAGAGGGGGTTTCAATAACCCCCCCCACACAGAGCCCCTTCCTTCAGTCTCCACCTGAACTTCACCAGTTGCCAGGCAACAGCCACAAGGGTACTTTCCCCCATATATTAAAAAATGAACAAAAAAAATAGGTGTAGCTTTGTGTCTATATAACCAGATACAGGTATAGACACACCAGCTTCCAGGCACAGGCAAGCAGGGAGCTGGGTCAGGGCAGGAGAGCAAAACCTGGACCCCCAGGGAAAGCCCTGGGAACCTCTCCCCTCAAATAAACACTATTTTTTGTGAAATGGGTCACATAATCCTCACAAGCCTGCCCTCCTCCTAAACAGGTTTTTTTGGGGGGCAGGCAAAATACAGGTTTGGCTCTGCCATGAGGGGACAAACCCTTCCTAGGCTGCACTGGTGCCACAAGCACCTTATGGTGGTGAAGCGGTTCAGTCCAGCGTCCCTGTGACTTATTGAAATGGAGGTGAATTATGTGGTGTCATGATTTAGCACAGTTTGGAGTTGTAGTTAAGGAGGAGCTCCATCAGCCACGGAAGTAATTCTTTGCAAAGAGATGCTTACAGCTTCCTGTAGACCTAACAGAACCAATCAACTGGCTAGTTTGAATATTGGCAACTTATTTAAGCCACTTAAGAAGCTTGACACGCCGCTGCGATCCACATTTAAGAACAAACAAACGCCAGGAAAGCTCTCTTGCTTCCGGCTTTTGGACAGGTAACTGCGGGGGGGAGGGCACAGCACGGCCCAGCGGGGCTGGGCCGGGCCCTGCTCGCCGCGGCCCAGCCTGGTCAGCCACGGCGCGGCTTGGCTGAGATCTCAGCCGCTTCTGCTTTGCTGGAGACCCGGCACAGCCCCTCAGTGCAGGCCGGGCCGGCCGGGAGACAGCCACCCTGGAGCTGCACGGCCCTGTTCCAGCCGCGGCCCTGCTCCGTGCGGGCCGACCCGCACAGCCCGGCTCCCTCCAGGCGGCCCTGTGGCGCAGCTCGGCCAGGCCGGCCCCCACCCAGTGCGGCCAAAATTCATCTGAGGCCGCTGCCCGGCAAAGAACATCTGACCAACAGAGATAAGCGAATTCCAGCTGCAAGGCCCAGGTGAGATTAACTCTTTTGGTGCTGTAAGATTTCCTCCAGAAGAGATGAAGCCTGCAGACATCAATCCTCTCCCAAGTCAAAGGAAAGGGAAAGGTGAAGGCACATGAAGTAAACACCATAAAGACACCAAAGTCAGTGAAAAAGGAAGAGCTGAAACCCTGACGGAGGAGAAAGAGGAGATGCTTCAAGCCTAGAAGCTGAAATTCTGTTGTAAGGCTATGGTGATGCACTATGATACATCAGAGTACCTGTTGTAATTTCATGAGAGCATGGGGGGTAGAGTGTTCAAACCGCAATTGTGAGCAAAAGTGCCTGTGCTGAAATAAGCAAATGTTGAAGTAGCTGTGATTTGATGAGAGACTTGAACAGAGAGAGAGATGAAAGTGATGAAGACCCTTTCCCAGGGAAGAAAAAGACCTCTCTTCCTAGAGATGAAGATGCTCCCAGAGATAGGTGGAGAGAACTTCTGCTTCTGAACAGCTCATCCTTAAAAATGGTACCCCATTAGCTAAAGGAACCCTCGAAAACAGCTGTGGAGAAAGCTGTGAGTCGAGGGAAGGGACTTTCACATGCAAGCAGAGAACCATCCCAGGCGGCTGTCTTGCTGTGACATTGAAGCCACGAGAGACTGTTTCTTGTGGCGATGTCTCCATAGCATGAGCAAGAGAGACTCGTCTCCCTCAGTGAACTGAAAAAGAGATTATTATAGAGGTGGTAAACTGACTGAAAATCTCAAGGGTTGTCTTTTCACATTGTTAGTGGGAGAAGGGAGAAAGGTGGGGAGAAGTGCTCTGAAGATTTAGTCTGACCTTTTTTTTCTTCCTTTTACATCTGTTAATAATCTTCTTTACATTCTTTAAAGTTTTGTGCCTGCTTTGCTTTCTCCTAATTCTTACCTCACAAAAGGAAAGTAAGTAAGTAGTGGATATTTTGACTACATGTAGGAAGCAACAGAAAACATTTTAAAAAATTAAACCAAAACAAAACCCCAAATTTCCTACCCAAAACAACTTGAGGTTTAAGGTGCTGCCTTTCAAAGGCAGACAGAGGCTGGGCACTCCTGGCCCTGTTCCCTCATTCTCCAGCCAATCCCAGCTGCTGTGGCACAATTTCACCCATGTGCCACACAGAAGCTGAGTTTATAAATTCTTAGTGAGCAACTTTAATCTGGAGTTATCACAACGTATTTGTTGGGTAAACAGAAGGGAGTGTGGTTTTGGTGACAGGGAGAGGTGATGTGCCTGCAAAGTCACATCATTTCCCTCACATTGTTTCCTCATGACAAGTAAAACTTTGGCACTGACATGAACCTCTGGAAAGAAATTTGTGTAAAACCTGCAAACTTCTACTAAGGACAAGTAAGTCCTGCAGAATGTGAGGCCCAAAACCTTCTCAATATTGTGTCCTTGACGCAACATGCAGTGTGCTGTGGGATCTGCAGAGACGAAAGGAAAAAAAAACCAAACAGGAAAACACTCCCACTTTTTTTTCTTGGTGTTCCCTGCTATAATAACCCACAACACACTGACAGACTTGAACGCAAAGAACGCACGTTAGAGACAAGATCAGGAAGGAAGCCTCAAAATACTTTATACCTTCTATATCTCTGCTACTTTTAAATTATTATTCTATTCTATCTAAAAGATATTTTCAAATGTGATGTTTAATGACCTGTTTTTCTTGTTCCATTTTGCTTTGGTGTCAGATGTTCTTCTCATTTATTTTAGAGAAATAAAAGTATGCAGGGAATCAGAGGGAGAAAATACGTGGAACTCAAGTTGCCACAGTCTCCATACATTGGTATTGATAAAAAACTGATAAAGGAATATAAGATAAGATTTGAATTTTAGGAGGGGAAAAAAATAGAGTTAGGGGCAATGAGGGGACATTGAGAGTCTAATAAGAGTTAGGATATCTCTGTACCACAATTTGACAATTCCTATGTGATGCTTTTTTACTACTGGACATCTTATTGTTGAGAGCTAAGAAAAATATTTATTTTTAAATCAAAGACCTTAGCAATTTATTTGTACCAATTTAACCAGTTATTTCCTTGCAATAGCAGACCATGAACAACAAAGATCAGCCTGGACACAAAAAAGAAAATCTCTACATTGATATCACTGCTCTTGAAATTCCCATCTCTTTTGCCTTGTTTAGGCACATCTACATCCTTTTAGCCTCAAGCAAACCAGAACCAGGAATAATATAATATCTTCATGGTGTTTCCAACTCACTCAATAGCAAGGATTGCTGGAAATTTCAGAAAGGCGGACTGCAAATCTTTCTGCTGGTTTATCATAGCTGGTTCAGAAGCAAAATTATGACCAAAACCCCTTTCTTGTAACTCCACCTCCTCAGAACATTAAGAAATAAACAGGTTTTGGTAAACCAGACACAGTAGATGGAAATTTTAAATCAGAAGGTTTCTAAACTTGCCCAGCTTCCTTTACAACAAAGCATTATTCTACTTCATCTGTCATTTCCAGCATTTGCATAATAATGTGAATTAGAACACCATTAACTACCTGTCCAGTGCAAAACAAATGGTCTGTATAGAAGCACCCTGCTGATTCCAATCTCTTCATTCATACTCACACGAGAATTTTAAGCAAATAACTTCATTTTAAATGGAACTTCATGGCTTTGGCAACTCATTCCAAAAGAAAGCACAGATACAAAGCAATCCCAAGATATTTTTTGCCTTCATTCATACGTAAAGTTGGAGTGAGGAATGCTCTAAAACCACACAACATCTGCATTTCCCTAACATGATCTTTTTTTGCATGAATGTTTTGACAAGCACAGTCCTTGACTATTACCATTTTTAATGACAAGAGATGAGAGAGAGGAAGCAGACTGCAGATGCTGATCCACAAAAGCAATTAATGCTACATATTTTTCCTTTCTGGATGTTTATCATATTACTACAGGAAACCTACTCACAAAGGAAGGGGTATAATGCAGGTCTGAACATCTGTGGGCAGTTCCAATGTACCTGCCCCTATATTGCCCTTAATGAGAAGCACAGCAGAACTCAGACCCAGTTCATTGCATCCTCTGGTGTTCATAAATCTATTAGATTTAGAGCTAGGAAGTACAAAGAGAACAGGGTTAGAAACCTGCATTGTACCAGTAGGTCTGGAAGGAAGGGCAGTCACTGATATATTCGGTTGTTTCTAATGGGCCTTGTGGCAAATTAAAACTCCAGCTCCGCAAGTCTCACCAGTCAGAGGCTTTTCCATTCTATTTTTTGCCTAATTCACTAATGAAATGAGGCTTAAGCAATTACAGTACCTGTGTGTCTATCAGTCCTTTTAATAACAACTTTTGTTGTCTAGCCTTAATAAAGTCAGGACAGGGGTAGCAGCCTTTCAGATACTAATTTCCTACAAGTCTAATGGAATAATTGATAACTCCATCTCCAATAACACGTGTTCTTCCATTACAAAATCTTCAAGGTATTTCAACTGAAGAGGGGACATAGTTTTACTTACTTACTAGCCTACATTTTCCTGTCTGAATACAGTTACTGTTAGTGAAGTTGTCAGCTTGTCACCACTTCATAGATACACTCTAAAGGCATATAAATCCCAGCCTTTTAACAGTGGCCTTCCCAGGTAGATATCTACCAAATATTAGCCTTGATAACCATTGGGAGGGGGTTTGTGTTTATGGGTTTAATTACAAATTTTTCATATTTTCTAAACCAGTCTAACAGAAAAAAGACCCCCAATATTTAAATTTTTAACCAATGTTTTTTAAAGGGGTTTTCTTGGATAGCATTACAGCAAGAAATTACAGATGAAACTGCTTTTGGCTTTGTACCTATGTGATAATTTTGAAATAATAAATATCCAAGGAACACAACTTCCCCCCATGCTGCAATGTTTTCAAGCTAAAGAATGGTCCTGCATGCAGAAAAATCAAGTCTTTGGAAAACATACAAACATTTTAGCCAGGGGAAGGTCAGGAATATGCCCCCTCTACCCCTGTCCTCTAGCATTACATGACCTGTTATTATTTCAAATATTTATCACAGTTACGAGCTGCAAATCCAACTTCAGGCAGCTCACACAAGTCAGCAGTATGTGGTCTGCTCACTAAAATTGCATAAAATAATTCCATCAGGAACTAGAATATATTATTATTCAAAAGAGTACCTGAGAGTAAGGAAGTAGTTGTTAAATGCTCCTAAACAAGGAAGCAAGAAGCTGCTCAGCCTGATATACCACGATCGGCAAAAAACTCATGTATTTCACATCACTGCCTTTTTGCACATCAGGTCTCCAGAGTCACCTGTAAATGACACCTAAAATTGCTGTGACCATCCAGGGCTGCTGGACCCAGACCAGACACAACCTCCTCCAGCATTTTCCCTTAAATCTGCTCCCTCTCAGCCTCACTGTGCACAGTGGAGCTGACAGTTAATCAGAATTTGGGCAGAGAGCATTTGGCAGATTTGATCGGCTCTGAGACACCAAACAAATGAGCTCCATTTTCACAAGATCAGAGGTTTATATGTTGAATAGAGACATAGGCACCTTGCTAGCATGAAGAAGTAATAAAACATGAATTATTATTGAAAGACATTTTGCTTTAGAACTTTAAATTATAGTTTGGGGCTTCACAAGTTGCAATTTATGAATAGTAAACTGTGATTGATTTGTTTTCCCCACATAACATCAAATCGTCCTGGTATGAGCTCAGCAAAGGCTGCTTTTAAGGGGGTGAAGAACTACAGAATCTCTCATCAAACTAATGTGGAATAGGAAATCTGGTACATTGCAAATTTGCTCCTAATTATGCAATTACCAGAATCATCCTTCTCAAATCACTGTGCTTTTACTATGTCTTTACTAGTTTTGGTGTTAAACCTCATTTTCACTCAGATCCTTACAAAGGGCATTGATCCCCGCCCCCTTTTTTGATCACTGTCCACATCTGCAGTTGCAGATTTTATTTGCCATTATGAAGAGCAAAGTAGCAGAGGATGACATCTCACCATAAAGCAGGTGACATTCCCATACACCACACAAGAGAGTCAAGACACCCAAGTCAGGGAGAAGGATACCTAAACACTGAGTACTGCTGTGGAATATCCACAGGAATATCTCTCTGATCTAATCCAGGTGATTTGCTTAAAAAATCCAGGTGATCTGCAGCCCAGCAAAAGTCAAATCCAGGTATTTCAAATCCCCTGCCAGTGCATCTCAGGCAGTGGGCTTTCTTTCCTTGCCTTTAATACTGTGACAGTTATGAAAAGAAAGAAATATACATATATATAGTTATAGTTATGAAAGAAAGGAATGAAATCACAACAAAAATCCCTCACTGGAAATAGCGATTTCTTTATAAATCTCTTTATAGAGAAACTTCATTCCTGAAGAGGCCTGAATTGTCAGAAAACTCCAGTCTATGCAAGGTGACAGATATCATCCAATCTGCAGGTGAAGCAGTGATTATAAGTTCTTTTTTCTCATTGACATGTAGTGAATACTTTGATATTTCTGAGTTACAGCTCTCCTGCAGAAGTCCTGTATAGGAGTCTTGAATGCCTAATGAAGCAGAATCATCTTTAAATAGTATCTTCTTTTCCATGCACCTTTCCCACTCCTTCTTCCAATCCCAAAGATCTTTGGATTTCTAACAAGTTCACTCACAATTATCACCTTCCAAGTCAAGAGGTGTTTTGGTAATGTGTTAGTTAAGATAATTTTGCCTTTGAGCTGGTGACCTACCATCATAATGTGGACTAGGAAATGATCATGTGCTTGAGTTCTACACAAAGTCCTAAACGTTTCTTTTCCATGACTGCAGGGGTGGAAAACACTGAGCACTTTGACAAAATGAAGTTCTACATACAAAGGGATTTAATGCAGAGAACAGGCTTGTGCTTGGTGGCTCCAGTTCAGCCTCTCCCAGGAAGTTTTATTACCCCTTGGTCTGTGCAGAAGTTTTGTCTGTGCAAACGTTTGATTGAAACTGCACTAGTTATAAAAATACAGCTGAAGAAACCCAAACCGAAGTATTCACAGTTATGAGTATCCCAGCAAGGAGGTTTGTCATTCCAATCCAAGTTTAACACAGTCCGCAGTGGGGAAAAAGGTATTGGTTTCAGGGCTGGCAGTGCCAGCAGAGGAATGCTAAAATCCCCATTCTCATCCTCTTTTACAAAGTCTTTCTGAGGCTCAGTAAACAAGGATAAGTCACACAAAGATTTGCTCAGCATCTGTTGATAGCTCTAAGTAGTTAGTGCTTTAAAAAAAAAAATCAGATTTTGTCTACAAAGAAAGATCTATTTAAGTGTCATTAATCTGGTGGTTGTTCTAACCCCCTCTGCCAGGATTTGAGGATAATAAACCGAGAAATGTCATAAGGAAATACATCTTTATATAAACTCTGTCCCTCATTTTCAATGTGCAATGATATTAGAAAATACTCAGTTATCACCCACTGCCCCAGGATATAAACAGAGTTTTAATGGATTCATGCAAGAAATTTGTGGAAGTCTATCCCCTGTAAACAGCTCTTCTTCCTATTCTATCAAAGGCTATTTCAACATCAAGCAGCACCAACCACCTCCCCTGGTGAATCCAATTTTGTATCTGCAATCACTGCTCCCAGATGGTGGATATTATCAGTCAAGAATCTGTTTTTAATAACAACTTGTTTGATCTGTACAGCCTCTTGCAAGGAGCAGATCCCTCAGGCACAAAGTACTTTTCACCAATATTTCTCAATTATCATAAAAGGGGGCCGCATAATCTCCATCTTGAAAAGGTTCTTCACAAGTTTAATTTTTAAAAAGTAGAAAACAAAACCAAATGCAGATTAGGGCCAGAATAATTGAATGCCTTCCAAATCTTTTTAGTTAAGGGTCAGCAAATATAATATCCATAAATACATGGACACCACCTGAGGCACCCAAACTTTTGCCCTTTACTTTTCCAACTGTAGACTTTTTTTAACTACAGTAAGATAACTGTGGTCCAGTTTACAGTTTCTTGTTCAGTCAGAGCTTTAAATTCAGCTAAATCTTTAACATCAATGAATATATATGTTTTATATATATATTATATACACAGGATGAGTTTTACGCACCTTTGTCACATAAGGTGTGCTATGAACTTCTCCTGTGCACTGGAAAATTTAGGCACCACAAATTCTTCTGAATTGGTGAACTTGCTCAGGAAGACACATGTAATAAACAGAAGTGAACAGAACTTTGTTAGTTAAGCCCTCTTGAACTTATGGAAGAAAATTTGCCTTCCTTACTTTGTGTTATTTTTAAAATGCATAATTCCATTAAGGTTTTGCTTCAGTGACTAGTCTAAAATACACTGTTCCAAATGGAAAACAAAAAGAGAAAAACTCTTTTTGAAATGTCTTAAAATATTGGGAAATGTTTTAAGACCCAAATATAAACGAAACGAACAATTAGCTCTCTTCAACCACATTGTCACCAGATGGGAACCACAAGTTTTAGAACGTGATCAGGATTTATTAAACAAGTTTTGCACCAGCAAGGAGAATATCACCAGTGTTATTTCATGTTCTCTGATTTAGTCAATACATGGGGCCTTTTAAACACTTTTTTTTTCTTCTCAATATACCATGTAACAGTAGATTCAGATTCAATCTCTTCCTGAAACACATCTGAGCACATTTGGAAGAATTTAGTGTAGAAAAGCAATAGAAGACTTTGTTAGAGTTTTAAGCGAGTCTTGCTCTTGGACTTCACATAGATGGCAACATTACTTTATCAGCACCACTGGCAAATCTTGACTTCTGAAAGTCTGTATTTCTATTCAACAGATCTTCTGAGCCTGTTTTTCCCAGAAATGGGATAGCTTTTCACGCTCCATCAATTCATGGCACATTTGCAGCTACCAGGAGGAGGGCTCCCCTCACCACAATCTATTACATGTACAGAAAATAGTCTGTATTTTTTTAACAGCTCTAAAACACTCTAAAGAAACTCAAAATTTAAAAACTGGTTGGTCCATGTTTGTTCTCCAGATTTATGATTCTGTATCAATGCAAGTCTTGTTCTGCTGGGTTCAGTGTAAGTGAATGGAGCTTCACAGACCAACCTGCACTGCAATGCTTAGTGTTTTCTTTGTATATAAATATACATTTTAGATATACATTTATATATAAATATAAACAAAATCAGTCCCCAATTTCACATCAGCATGCTTTGAATTTTAATCAATCCCTTCAGGGCAACTGGAGGTTATGAATAGAGAAGACAAGTTCTGTGCACTCATTTTCAGAGCTATACTCTTATTTAAGCATCCTTTATTTCCTGCCCTTCAATCTGAGTATAAAAACCCTTCCTGATTTCATGTCAGAGCAAACTCTTGATCAGAAACCAACAACCAGTGAAACATCACAAAAACATTTAACCTCCTCTGAATCATCTATATTAAAGTGTATCACGTGTCAATACACAGTAATGTCTAGAGGAAAAACAGACAGTATGATAAGAATTGAAAGAATTTTAGTTTAAAAAGAGAAAAAAAAAATCACATCAGAAGCATTGTTCACAGAAAATTAGATGTGTCTGGGTTGTTGCATACCAGCATAAAAGGATGGGGGTGTGTGGAGGGCAGCAAGAAAAATTCCAAGTATCTTCTTAATACCAAGAATTGTCAGCTAAAAGCTTGTAAGTAGGATTATTGTTTTCTTTTAAAGAGAGTCAAGGTTGTGATTTTGAGTCAGGAATCATGAAAAGCGCTGCCCCTAAGGCACACAGCTCCCCAGAGCAGTACAGGGGGGCTGAAGGGACTGATCACATAGAAGAAAAGTCTATTCAAGATGTTATATACCTTCTCCATGGAGACAAACATCGGTGTTTTTTATTTTTGAGAGCTGGGTGTACACTCAGAACTCTGTTGTGATGGGTTAGGACAACACAACATGTTTCACCATTCACATTTCTGCCCTGGTAACACAGGGAATTGCACAGAGCTCAGCTCTGCCTGTGCAGTTCCCTCACGTCACCATAAAAATCAAGTACTGCAAGCATATCATGGATGGATTTTGCATCTGTTCCTTTAAGTTTGAAGCAGAACAACAAAGGATTGGGTTTTGGGATACAGAGAGCTGCATTATCAGTTACCTCTCCTGGCTCAAAGGGCCATCAATTCCTCCCCTTTACCAAAACATGCAGTTTCTGGAAGAAAGAGGGAACTTGTGCAGCTCCCCATCACACAGCCCTGCTGACGCTGCCCCCAGGACAGCAAGAGGAAAGCAAAACCCACTTAATTGAGGGCTTCCCAACAGTCCTGGGCATTAGGTAATCCTAATTTCAAATGGTGACATTATTAATCTTCCCAGGCATTTACCAATCTATATGAACCCTGAAATAATTTTATGTTTCTATTCCAGACATGTAATGAAAGTCCTTTCAGTGAAATGCAGCCAACTCATTTCCCAGTATTATAAAAGCTTGTGAAATGCTCAATTTTTATTATGTGATGATACCTTTTATAAAAGCTTAGCAAAACAGCAGTAACCACTAAAACAGCCCCTTACGACAGGTTCAAATCTATGCCTGGTAAAAGGGTTTATAATTATTGCTGCATTCATCAAAACAAATCTATTAAGCAAACAAATTACAAACACAGAAGGTTCAGCTCTTATGAAGCTTTCCTTTATGGTTAGCCCAGAAGAATTGGACACATTAAAATTCTTCCAAACTGAGAAGGAGAAATTCCTCTCATGAGTGAAATCATGTAGACAATTCCCAGGTGGATATTTTTTGGTTTTCATTTTGATATTTGTTGTGCTCAGGGGACATTAGCAGCAGAGCAATAATGGAAAAATAGACCACCACTGCTAATAGTCCCTAACTGCTTTAAAAACATGGCTACAGCTCATATGTATATGTGTGTGTGTGTGTGTGTGTGTGTGTGTGTGTATATATGGTAGATATCTAAAATACATATCTAAAAATAACATGGCATTGGACAATCCTTATTGGTTAAAGAAGTAGAGGGAGGAAGAAAAGCTCATCAGCAACTCCTCAAGATCATCAGAAGCCTTTGCTGCAGAAGAACTTGCTCTCACAAAAATTATCTCCCCAGCCTCATCCACATGTCCCTCAGGAGAACAAACAGGCCCCCAAGGAGAAAGACTGAGAGAACAGAGTTCACTGCCTTCCCCAGCATTTGTGTTTATTCAGGAGAAATTACCCCATACTCACAATTAAAAGCTTACCACGTTCAGATTTCACATACCAGTCTCCCTCTACATTTTTTTGAGCAAATGGTCACAATAAGAAGCTGCCTCAATTCCATGGATAAAATGCCCCTTTATTGCAGGGAAGAAAATATGTTCCCAGCCACTTTATCTACAGGACTGAGCAGCAGCTGCAACAAGTAAAAGGGAGCTGCAGATCTCTGCTTGCAGGTTGCTGGAGTTATTTTTGCAACCCAAATGTGGTCTTTGGATTAGAGGACTGAAATGGGATCAAGAACTGGAGAATCATTTTCATGTCTCAGGGGGTTTGCTGTGCCCCACTGGTCAGATCTCTGAACCACTTTGGGCCTCCCTTACGTGTATAATCAGGTTTCTAACACTTCATAACCCTCTATAACTCCAGAACCACGATGGGGGTAAAGCCTGATTAAGGCAATTAAAGATCCCCATAGCAAGGCACTCCAAGGAAATACAAACTACACAATTACTTGCCTAATAGCAGCAGAGTCCTCAGCATTTCCTGTGTCACTGATGTCTGTTAGGATGGGATCCCTCAGGTTTTGGAGCTCTAAAACCACCTGGAAACTGTGACAGGTTTCCTAGTGCTGACTTGTGCGATCTCCGCAATGAGGCAGGAAATTGTCGGTGCAGAGGAACAGAAGTTTGCCACAGGTCACCCTCACAGGATTTGTGTCCAATACCCCCACTGAAGACACACCACAGGCAGAATGTGCTGCCTGGCTGTGCAGCCTATTGCTGCTACATGTTTGCCTTTGTTTCGTGGTTTGGTGGGTGCTCTTTCAAACATGCAACATTTGCTGGTTCTGAGTTTTTTCCGAAACTCAAGAGCATTCAGACCCCACAAATTTTGACATATACCTCCATGTAACAGTCAAGAGGACTATGAGCTGGTGTAGTTCAGAAGCATTTTCCAGCCTGCTGGCAGCCCTTCCCTATCCCTGATCAACCAGTCCTCAGAGTGGTACCAACCAGGTGCCTGAAGGAACAGATCCAGAGCACTCCTGGAGCAGGTCCATTCTCCATGTCTCAGAGCTCCTGAGCTATTTTCCCTTCTTCTCCCTGTTGCTGGGAGGTCAGAGCAGAAGAGAGAGAACTGACTGTGTGTGGGAAAGTCCTTAGGAAATTTAAGCCATTAAGGAAAGCGTAACTACTCTCTAACTTTTGAGATATACAAAGGCAAACAATCCATGAGTTTGTTCCCAGCACACATCTACAGCTAGAGGAAAAATTCAGTTTGACTGCTCAAACCCTTGCTCTACCATCTCCCCACCCCTGAGAGAAGCCAGACAATGCCATCAAGAGAGACGGGGCTGTTTTCCACAAAATTATCAAAACTATCAAAAAAACCCAGTTCTTCTCAGCTGGCAGCACAGAAAGAAAGGCTGCCTACGTTTTTCTGGCAGTTTTTAAGAAGAAATTCACAGTTTAGGGTCCCAAAATAACTTTAATCCCTTGCACATTAAAAAAGAATCCCAACACTATGACAACATAGGAGAGTTAGCAAGAGATAAGCAAATTTTGTTTTATACATTTTCAAAAGAGAACATATTGCTACACCAAATTCAATACAGCCAGCTCTGCATTTATAAACCATGAGCGAAACCATGAAGATTAGATTACTTTCCCCCCTGCCCCTTTTATTTAAAGCTGAGATTCCCATGGTTCCAGGAGCTCAGATTTCAGTAAAAACAGCGAGCACTGCTAGACTGCCATCCCTGCAATCAGCTTAAGTGCCAAGAAACATGCAGCATTGCAGTTCCAGGCTCCTCTTTCTCTGCTCACTTAAGTCAATTTCGGTGCCTGCCTGCTCCCTTTTTCAGAAGTTGAATTATTGCCCCAAGCCCTGAGGTGGCCACCTGCTATCAGTCCAAAAATAGCCGTGGTGTTTCCTGGGTACCCACAAACACAACCTCACACTCATTTCCTCAACAAAACAGAGTGTCAGCCCCATCTTGCAGGAGACGAGGTAAAGCACCACCAGTTTCAATTACTTGCTCAAGGTCACAGAACTAAAATTTCCAAGACAGAGTTTGAGTCCACTTTGTTTATAACCCAGCCCAGTGCTCCTGCCAGATGATATCTCTGTTCTGGTATCACTGAAGTTCCATGCTTTCTCTAACTACAATCATTCTGAAATGCAGATAAGTAGTTATGAAAAGATCCAAACTAAGAAAAGACACAACCTTAAAATCTTTTGCTTTTGACCAGAAGCATCCCTATAACATTTTCTGCAGTGGGGATCCCACTAGATCCCACTTAATATTGTCACTGGTTGCCACTTGCAACCCCTTTGGCTGGCAGTGCCCATCAGTTCAGCAGCTGATGTACAGGTGTTGGAGATTATTTGCTATTTTCTGCTTCAACATTGTCTCTTTAAATAAAACATTACTTCTCTTGATACCACTGAGATGGTTCCTCCAGGTAGTACAGGAATAGGTAATGCTATCTAAATACATTCTTCAGTCTTAGCATGAGATGATTTAACTGTATTTGTTAAAAGGAAGAAAAAAAGAAAGACACTTAAAAAGTACAATAAAGCTGATTCCTTAGCCAGAAAAAAAAAAAAAAGCACATGGATTTATTTTATTACTGTAGGCTAAAGTCACATTATTTTTATTGAAATTGTAGTATATGCTGGTACTAGAAGGAATTACTGCAAAGGGCTCAAATCCTTAATCAAGCCCTGCTTCAAATAAGGTCATTGGCAACATGAGGAAATCCTATGAAGATATGTGACCCTGATGGATACACACACAATTGAGACGGTTTGGCCCAGCACCAGCACGGCAGAGGTGACCGGGACTAAATTGCCTAGAAGGGTGTAAGTGTCAAATATCATTACGCAGATTTTGAAACAGAATCTGCTGAAACGTCACAATTTTTCACATTTCACAAGAGCTGCACTGAAGGCTTCATTTGCTCTAAGTGAATTCTGTTCGTGTCATCGAGCCTCACTTTTCAGCCCTCTTTCATATCTTTCTGTACACACGGTGTCATTAGTCTCGAAAGCATCACCTACCATCCACCTGTGCTCTTTAACATCACTACAATAATGCAGAGCACTTAATTTCATCAGCCCAGCATAACTGAAATTTGAATTGCTGGAGGAAAAAGTTGTGATTTAGTAATATTAAGTTTTTTGTCACCGTTGTTGAAATATTACATTGAAGAGTTAGGATTTTCCTCCCAGAAACCTACAGGAATGCTCGGAATTTACATTACAGCAAAACCTAAGCAGAAAAAAGCCCTAACACCCATTTACTTGTATTCATTGTCACAGGGCAAGTTTGACAGTGGTTGAAAAGCTGGTTTTGTGGTTTTAAGGGGATCAGTTTCTCACATGGAAGAACCAATGCCTTCTGAAAAAGAGGTTCATTTTTCTCCAGCTTCCCTCTACATACAAATAAAAACCACTTTGCAAGAGTCTGGCCCATACCACAGGAAAAGGGCAGCCCACCCACTGTTGGAGGTCATCACCTAGAGTATAATATTTGGGAAGCAAATCAGATCTTCCAGGTATTTAATCCAATTGTTTTTCAGTGGAGATTTGTACCTTATTTAGCTTCTGACTAAAGCTCTACTCTTGGCACTAAATAATACTTGAAAGCGTATTTGTATTTCTGGAACTGAGGCACAGCTCTATCTCATGGGCTCCAGTGAGCACAATGTACATGAAATTGGAAGCTGTGCTCAGCTGAGCCCCACATGAGCCCAGGTTATGTGATGGACAACAAGAGAAGAAAGCCAAGCTAACACAGAAAAACAGGTGCAGCATCCAATTTGGGCCAACTTTCCTATTTAAAAAAGCTTTTAAAGGGTCCTCAGGGTAACTCTCATTGCTATTGCAAACATTAAGTCCTTGTGGTGAAGCAATGAGTTCCAACAGACCTCTCAGACAAAATTTAGTATTTATATTTTAAATGAACAAGCTGCAGAATAGGTAAAGCCCTTAACTGCACCTGAACAGCAGTTCTGGCAGAATACTGAGAAAACACTTAAAATGTTTTCAGGGCAGGGGGGGAAAATGTGACTGCTGATTTAAAATCCCTTTTATGGCTACCTTTATTGCCATTCTTATTGTAATGTCTAGGCTTGCTCTACTGCATGAGCCTCAGGCCTCTCTCCCCATCAACTTCAAACAGGGAATTTATTACAGAAGTAAGTGTGGCTTTTGCAAAAAAAAAAGTAAACTCAGAACAGTGCAAACTGCAAGCAGCCCTAAATACAGAATGCTCACAGCACAGCCCATTAGAGGCCAGCCCAACAGAACTAGTAAGCAACTATCCCAGTTACTGAAAACATCCAACATGTATTTGCTTTACAAAGCTGCAGGTTATTTTCAAATCATCAGGGTCATCATGTGTGAAAAAAAAAAATTCTGATGTTTTGCTGTTTACAACAGGTCCCCTCTGTATGCATCTGGTGGAACCTTTATTAATGGGAGTCAGGGTGGATTTCAAGTCCACAGATCAGAAAGAAACAGGAATAAATGATGCAGCATGCCAAGGGACAGGCTTCCTTTCAAGCCAGTGACAGCTGAGGCAGCCTGGCTTTGGTACCTTGAAGGGTTAGAGATAAAGTGGGCCCCTAGCAGCTGGAGAGGAGTCCCAGTGCAGAGGATGTTTTTAACCTCTGCTCCAAGCTTCCAGCAGAGTGAGGCAGGAGGTGATAAAACTGAGTATGTAACGAGCCACTGTGTCTTGATGGCTCAAGATAGACTTGACACTGCCAGGACAGCCATATCAGCCTGAAATTGTGCCAGCTCTATTAGCGAGTACAAACCACATTCCATTCAATGTCAAAAAGGAAACAGAACAGAGATGTGCTATAGGCAGCAGCTATGGCAAAAGATAAAGACTGTTCTGCATTCAGCTTTGAATCCAAGCTTTTCACTTCCCTACCTTGGTGACAATTTGGATCCCACAAAATCAAGAGGATTTAATGCAATATCTTATTTTTGTAATTCCTTTTAAGCAGAGAAATGAAATAAAAAACTAGTTCCTTAAAACTAATCCTTTCATACCTGCTATACTCCAACCAAGAGAAAGCTATTTCTTTCAAGGCCTTCATGTCTGCTATGCTTTGACTCCTGATCTCCAGGACTAAAATTAAGACATCTATAAAACAAAATGGAGATTCTGACACTGCTACTGTTCATATTTAGCTTTACAGAGTTCAGAGGGGCATTTTATTGGGAAAAAAAAAATCAATATTAAGAGCTGACACTTAGGCTGCTGCTGTTTATTAATTTATTACTAATTTATTGTTAGATTCAACTTTTCCACTGGGCCCAGAGGTGCTTCTTTACCATCCCAGCCCCTCATCTGACCTCTTGGGTTCTGATTTCTCCCTCTAATTCTCTTCATTACACCCCTGCCTTGCCACAAGGCCACCTCTGCCTCCCTACTCCACTAAATTATTTTCCTGGCCACTCTCCACCCACACCTGGACCAGAACATCCAAGTGGTGGGTCAGGGAAAGAAAGAAGCACTGTAAGTTCCTGGCTGCAGAGAGAAAGAAAAGACCCACATGGGGAATAAAAAGCCAGCAACACCATCAATTGATTCTTTTTTCCAGCTATTCATTAAAACATGCATATATTTAGGCTACTAATACCACACAGACTCCACATATAAGCAGAAAACGTCATTCTTTCTGCCTTCAGTCTGACTTGCACAAACTGCATCACCCCAGAAATGACAATGCCATGACGACAGTTAAAGGAAAGGGTCTAGAAAGCTTCATATGGTGTTACACCACAGCACAAGCTCAAGCCAGTAGAAATACCAGAGAAAGAAGTTGCACTGCTTCCTGCTGCTGTTTATTTGTATAACTAATTGTCATCCCAGCCTCAAAAGGTGATGAGGATGTTTGCAATCATGGTGCTTGAGACCAGAGACCCCTCACTTCTGGCTTTGATTCTGGCGGAAAGTGCAGCTGCCTAAAACACGCCTAGTCCAGTTAATTGCACCATCTTGGTCATGTCCTCAGTATCCCACTGTGCCAGCCCCCATCCAACAACAAACTACACACCCTTTGTGCTTTGGGGTTTAGTGGTATCATAGGTAACTCAGGCTATTCCCCAAGTTTTAAAAGTCACCCAATAACTCCCCCTTGTTAGTGTATTAGACAGTTGCGCTACCAAACACTCCCAGTTATATCAGGACCCCAGAGAGCCCTGTATCTGGAAATCAACATGGACCCAAATTACTTTCTCATACCATTATCTTCTCCTATCTTTTCCTTCATGATAGGGGAAAGCACAGCCTGTTGTTCCTGTATTCCCTTGCGCTTTCCCAAACTTCTTTTGCAACCATTTCTTCTAGCAGGTGGCCCAGTAATGCACTGTGCGGGTTCATGAAGGGCAGCTGCGATTCCCTGAAACGTCCCTGGCAAAGGAATCGTTCCGGTGGGTTCAGTACAGCACTCCAGCCAGCTCACTCCTTTCACCCACGCGGCTGTTCGGCGTGCCCTCTCACACACACGCTCAAGCTGGATAGCTCGGCGTTACCAGAGGCAGAGTCAGGAGGGCTCTCCTGTATGGCATTTCCACGGACGAGGTTTATTGCATCCTGCCACGAAGGGACACCAGAGAGCAAAGAGAGCGGACCCCGCAGTCCCAGGGCTTTTGTAGCGGAGCGAGGGAGCATCAGGGACAGTGATCTGAGGGCACGGGGGCGGTACACAGGCGGGACTGGGGAAGGGGAGCCGGGGGGAGGTCTGGGGGCGTGCAGGGGAGCAAGTCAACGAGAGAGACCAAGTCTGCATGGCACCACAAAGCCTGATGGGAGAGGCTTCTCCTTTCCCACCACGATTTTAGGGGGTGTTCTTAAACCTTGGAATTGGTCCACCAGTGGGCCCCTGCTGTTTTGGGGCTTCTTGGCCCCTCAGCCATCACAATCGCGGCTCAGTCACCTGAACAGCCCAGGGCAACCCCTGAGTATCAGATACACGATTCACCCCTGGAGAAGGCGCTTAGGAAAGACTGAATCCCATGTCTAGTGGGGCAACAACCCTGTGGGCCTGATCAGAGCTTTCCAAACAGATGGGCACAAGCACAGGCACTAAGGGACACTGCACAGACACAAAGTGTGATGGCTGCAGGCAGGATTTCCAGCCAAGCTCTCCCAAAAGGATGCCCACCCCAGATCAGCATGCTCTGCTCCAGAGGATATCGTCCTCTGCAACCAATCCTCAGCTTCCCCTCACTGCTGCAGCCACATGAAGTGGTGCCTGACCTCTGCAGATCGAGAGAAGCAGAGTCAGGTGGAGAGCGAGGTGTTTTAATGCAGTGATCACACTGTGTGGGCTCTCTGCTCGAATCCCTGCAGAAGAGGCTCACACTAACTGTTGTCTCTGAAATAGTTCCATCAAAATCAGCACACAGCATTGCAGCCAACTCTGATAACACTTCCATATCCATTCACACAGCAAGAAAAATGGGGAGAAAGGAGAGGAGCAATTTTACAGGATGTGAAAATGGAGCCTGTAGCAGTGACGTACTGCAGAACTTGTTATTTTCTCTGTAGAAATATTTCATGTCATGCCTCTGACCCGTGAAGATAGTTTAACAGGGAACATTCCAAACCAATTTTTACAGTTATTTTTTTGCCCTCAGGACTGAAATATAAAAGTAACCAGACAATTTGTGCAGCTTCTGGTAAAAGAGATGAAATAAAAAGGCTGCTATTAAACAGCTTTATAGTAACTACAGTATGCCAGAATCATCATACATATATTAATATAATACTGCTGCCTTCCACTTGCCTCAGCCCTCAAGTGATAAAGATAAGCCAGAAAAAGTTATCCCAGCAATTGCCTGGAGCAGTGAACAGTGTATTTATATATGGCACTGGGCATTTTTGGGGTTTAGGGAAGAAATACCATTCAAACAAGCACATGAACATTTTACATATACATAGCACAGCACCTTTCTCTACCTGCTGCACCATTTATATTTTGTGGGGATCTTTGCAGCCCAAGGAGCCCAGTGTTAATTTAAAAGCTGCATCCTGCAGAGAGAGTGGATGTTTGCTCTGTGATTGCCATCTTGTGGCCACAGAAACCTGTCCTGCTCCATCTTTACTGCTCCCAAACAAATCCATCTTGGAAGAGGAAACCTTTTGACTATTCCTTGAGCTTCAAGGGGTAATTTAGAGCTCTGGCCGTCCAAACTACAGGTTGTGGTGTCGTTGTGAACAGATCAGCCAAACCCCCAACCCTGTGCACCTAAATACTGGTGGGAAAGGATGAAGTTGAGCAGCTCCCAGGTGCTCCATGGCTTCAGCACAGCAGGAGCAGCAGCTGACTCTGCTTTCCCAAGAGCATGGAGACAGCCTCTGGATGTTGTCATTAATGATATCGTTAAATCATCATTTGATGACTAATGAAACACAGCTGAGGTCACACAGCAAGTCACTACAGGAAAAGAATGCAGCAATTCTGGAAATAACAGCTTTTATCTTTATTTCATCCCACCTGGGAAAGTGCACATATGTTCGTTTAAGTGGAATTTGTCATCTCTTGATTGAACAGATACCAAATACTATTTTTGATGAGTATCTTAAAAAATACATCTCTTCAAATATAGACATTACAGAATATCTTGGCTAGAATTCACACACTGCTACACAGCATAAGCACAAAAAAATAAATTATTAAAATTACCACCCACAGAGTGTCTTGCCATGAGTTTAGGGTATTTCATATAGTGAGACACCACAAATCTGAAGGCAAATGAGACTTTTCTGCTGTGGTTATAAAATTTATCATGCAAAACATCATTTTATCCATGCCACCAACTGAGTATTTTGATCCTTGCTCTCAGACTCATTGTGTAGTTTAGCACATCTCCAGCATGAAATATGAATACATTGTAATTCCAACAACCACAAAACCCAGAGGCAGGAGCTTGGAAGGATTCCCAGCAAGAACCGTGAGGGAGAGAAATCGCCCAAACTCTTTAATGCTCATTAAAGGGACAAATGTAATTCAGTCTTAGATTTCCCTAACAAGTTTCAACAGAAAGGGAGCCTAAAGGCTTCCTATAGAAGAGTTGAAAGGTTAAACAAACAAATAAAAAAACCTACACAAACCCAACAGCAACTTCTCCCTTAAAAATTGCCCTCTGAATTGGGCACCATTCCAGATCCCAAAGTTTGCTGATCCCTTTATTGTGTCCTGGTCTTTTCTGAAAGCATCCACCTTACCCACCCACAAGAGGTTTTTTTTTTTTAAGAATTCCTATTTTAACAGGTGCTGGTAGGTGCTATACAGGAAGAGTAGTTTTTAAAAATCATCCTAAGGCCTCATTATATGAACATGGCCAAATGCAGATAACAGATACCTGTTATCTTTCTTCTTTGCCTCTCCCGAGATCTGTTCTACCCCAGTTCTTGTGTCCTCTAGAACTTCCAGCTATGCCAGTTCTTGCAATAAGTTACAGTACCCACACATCTTACCCCTTCTGTGTCCATAGCATAATACCACAAGATATTTTTCCCCTATTTCATCCCCATTCTGGGATATTCCAGTCAGGCTCTTTCAGCCTCCCCTTTTCCAAAGAACTGACTGGAGAAACAGAAACATCTGCTAATGGTACCAAACGCTTTCAGCCAAGGAATGGCATTTGCAGTCTCCCAGCACAGATCAATATGTAAGTGCTTTCAGAACAAAACCAGCTCAATTATTCCACCCAAGGTTCACACACAAGGAACAGACTAATTGGTTTAATTATTTGGGGGGAGACCAGTTCTTTGTTTAAAAAAAAAAAAAAAACCAACCCCACTACATCAGGTAGACCTTTCTCTTGACATCAGCACTAACCCACCAAGCACAAAGCAGGAGGGCATTAGTGCTTGAGACAGTCCTTTACCTGCTCCACAGACAGGAGGGAGGAAAATCTACAGCTAAACCTGTTGCAAATTGGAAATAGAAAGAACCACACATATATATACACAACACAAATGCTACTTTCCTCCTCTCCCTCAGCCTCCCATCCCTGAGCCATCCTGCTCTCACAGAGCTGAGCAGAGGACAACAGACACTTCAGGTTCCCTCCTCCTTTTCTCAGTGCCCCGCTAGACAACAACAATCAATACCAAGTTCACAGAGGAGAAACACAAAGCTTCAGCCTGACAGTTTTTCCCATCCTTTTCTAAATGTCCTCTGTAAACAGTGAGAGCATCCAGCTTGGGCTGCAATCCCAGCTGCTCTGTATTCATCTTCGTTACGACACTTGGAGCTTCGACACCCAGCCAAACCCACCCAATTAGTGCATCTCCCTCCTGCAGTACAAATACTCCGTAACACTCAGATCAGACTCAATTTGCTTGTAGAAAAAAGAAAAAAAAAGAAAGGCAGTAGAACATTAGGTGTGGACTTGCCTCATTGTGAAAAAGGAACTTTGATTGTAAGAAAAATAAAGCTTTGCAGTACATTAGGGAAAAGTGAAGCAAAGCCGTACTAAGAGAGGCAATTAGTAACAGATGTAATCAAAAAAGCCACTCCCAATTCCACTACAGATCTGCCTGCAGCTGTGCCTCAGAAATCCAGGGGCAAAGCAGCAAAGGGCAGAGGGGAGCCCCGAGCCATCCCAAACCCCAGCTCCCTGCACACACAGCCTCAGTGCAGCACAACAGCCAGCAGCCACATCTGTGCTTCAGAAGTTCCCTGAAAAACAACATGAGGGGCTGTTTTATCCCTTAAAGCTTTGTTTCAACTGACCTAAAGCAAATAACTTCTTACAGTAGCCAGAACTCAGATCCACTGGTAAAAAGAATTGCATTAAGAGGGGGCCATAAATACCCTGCACGCACACATCCTTGCAGAACAGGCTCTTCCCTCCAGATTGGAGCCTCATCCCTCAAGTTGCTGTAGTTCTTCATAAAAACAACCCTTTCAGTGCCCTGAGAGGATGAGCAGTTCCCTACCCCAACATCAGCAGTCCCTGCTCCCTCCCGAGGGAGGAGGCAGCTCGCAGGATCAGGGTGCTCCCTCTCCCTGCCAGCACAACCACGAGAAGGCAAAGAAAGTCTTTCCCTCCACTGCTCAGTCCCTCCCTCCCCTAAGGGAAAACCAAGAAAAACCACAAAGCAAACAAAGCTGATATCTTCCATCAAAGCCCTATTCAGAAAGGTTCCCTCAAGTTCAAGAAAACCACGGGCTCCGAGTTGAAAGTCTTGTTTAAAATCAAGCCTTGGAGGCTGCAGATGGCTGGAACGGGAGCACACCCTCAAACCTCACACTCACTTTCTCCCCAAGGAATGGGGATCTTGGAATTATAGCTCAGTCTTTTGGCAATCAAACATCAAGGGGGCAATGGCACAGAGACACATTTTAGTCAATCCCCAGCCCCAGCAATACCAGAGACAGAGGATTTACCCCATAGGAGTGATGGACACATTAATAATTCCAACAATGAGCATTGTTTAAAAAAGATGACACAAAGGTCTCCTTCTGGGGGAACTACATGAATCATGAACTGGCTTTCTCAAGAACATTCAAAATGCAACAATAAAACTTCAATCAAAGAAAGATAAGCACTAAAGTGGGATTAACAATGTCCAGCACTTTGACATGTGATATGATCAAAAAGTAACATGAGCAACAGGAACAGCAAAAGAAATCCTGAATAAACTGATGTAGTTTTTTCTTTAATTTCGGGAGGTCCAGAAAGAGAAGAAGAGAGACTTTTCCTCTAGATGCCCCTCTCCAAATCTGACCTTTGAGACATTAGAAAGAGGGTCAGTTCCATTTGTGTATGATTTCTTTGGAAATTTTATTGCCCTCTTGTAGGAGCCAAACCAACAGTTCAGCACGATTCCAGAGTTTATTGGGATGCAGGGCATAGACTGTTCACAACCATCTTGCAAGGCTGACCATTGAGGTGGTTATTTAAGAACTGCTGCTTGCAGGAGCACATTTCCACCCACCCCAGCTGCAGAGAGAACCAGAGCAAGGCTGCACATGGCCAAATCTGTGACCTGTTGTATGTTTAATTCCAGTACACACACTGGACCCTCTCAGGTAAAAATTTATAAAATATTTCACGGAAGATGCAAATAAACTGTGCTGTAGGTGACTTCAGTAGGCTCTTTGAAACCAAATTTAGCAGCTTGCCACAGTGACCAGTCCTGGTGAGAGAGGAGAGGACAGAGAGAGGAGGACAGCTGAGCTGGGGCCAAGGCTCATAAAGACACCTGGGCCACACAATCCAGGAGCTCAGGCAGGTGACATTAACTGCCCTCTATGGCTGTCACCATCTCTGTGGAATGCAGGAGTCTGGGCAGCTCTTTGGGACTGGACACCTGAATTTAGGTTAGATTAACCTCAAATGCTTCAATAGAATTTAAAATCTTCAGGGTGAAAAAAGCACAACCAACCAAAAAACCCAAGCCACCAAATTATTTATTATTAATTTAGTTTGAAGAGGAAACAGAAGCCAAGCGTCTTTCCTAATGAACTTCCAGTATTCTGTCTGTGATGTTTACTGCTGTTACTAGTAATACATCCCATCAAACAAAGCATTTATTTTAACCGGCTTCTTGAGTGTGCGATCAGTTTGCTTCTGCAGATCTTTGACACATCCACATAAGACAAAAACTCAATGCTTGAAAGCCAGGTTACTGTAAATCACCAAAAGTGACACATTTTCATGAACTTACTTAAATGGCTTTTTCCCTCCTGATTACAGCATCTCTAATAGGACGTGATAGCATTCTCTTTGATCAACTCTTTGCCACAAGTTCATATTAGTTCAAACTCAGTATTGGTTTAGGATAAAGTCTATGCTGAATTTGGTTATCTAGTTTAAATAGACCTTGTCAGGACTGTATTAAGTTTCAAAGGACTGGGCTGGTACCCATTTCACTTATGTAGCCCAGCAATAATTAAAACATTTTCCTCTAAGATATGAATCTCTTTATAAAGAATAAATGCTATTCTTAAAATGCACATTAGCACACCAAGACCTTGTGTTCTGAGAGACATGGCTAATCAATGTCTAATGTGGTGAAAATAAAACATTACATCTATTTTCTACAAAGGTTAAAAATTCAGAACACAAAACTGTGAAGCTGCAATACAACAGGCAAAATGAGAAAGAACACAGTGCATTCAGAAATGCCAACAAAAACGTGAAATAAAAGTGAAATGAAAAAGAAATAGAAGAAAAATAATTAACTGCCTTTATGGTCAGGCTCAGTTTACTGCCCCCACCTCTTGTTTACACTGACAGACCCGGGTTTGGGGCACCACATCACACACACCATCCCTGGCACTGCCTCAAACAGCACTTGCTGTTAAATGGTCATCAATGTGAAAAGGGGTCTGAATGGATTTCTCATTATGAAATTACTTCTGGTGGCACAATATTATCTCGTATACTCCAAAGAGCCACAAAAGGATCATTATTCCTTAAAACTAAACAAAACCAAACAAACAAAAAACAAAACAAAACAAAAAAAAAAAAAAAAAAAAAAAACAAAAACAAAAAAACACTTTACCAAAATTTCTCTAAAAGGATATAATAGCTTCCTTTGGTCTGAGGAGGAAAATAAAACCCAAAACAACACAAGAACCAAACCCACAAACCACATAATGGGGAAAGGGAAATGGTTGGGTTTGTGTTCTTTTTTTTCCTGTTTTTACATCATGTAATATCCTGACTCCCAACAGAATATTTTCAGTGGGGAAATAAATGGTTTTCTAAAGTTCATTAAGATGAACAGGAAAAAGACGAGTGCCATCATGTGGCACCAAAGTGTGTAAAATTTGTGTTTATTTTCTCTAAATGCATAGCATTATTAAATGCATACACATAGAAGAAAAATCTTATAATTTAAAAAATCTGTATATGCCAGAAATCCTTTGAACTTACAAAGTCAATCAAATTTCAGAAGCATCAGCCCCCAATGAATTCAGTGTAACCCTCTTCAAATAATGCTATGTTAAAAATAAAGAGACATGACTGAGAAATTCTGATGCATCATTACTTAAAGAAAAATATTAATAGCTCATGAAAATTATGTAAATTAGGAACAAAAAATGAATTTGATGATTGGAAGGAATAAAACCAACTGTGTGGGGACAATTTGAATGGAGAAGGAGTAGCCCATACTCAAAGAGAAACTGCTTTACTGGACAGCTGTGCATCACTGGAAGAAAAAATAATAATAACAACAACAGCTCAAGTGCATGATAAGTCCATGCCCACAAATCATAGGGGGATGCTGCATGAGAGAAAACTCCATGGTTCTGATAGGAGATGTCAGTCAAGGGTGATGCCTCAAAATCACTTTACTAAACACGAATGCAGAAAATACCATACAGAGGGAAAAAAAAATGTAGCGAGCTCTTGTCATTTATTATCTCCCAAGACTTCTCAAACGTGAAGGAGGAGGTGCCTCCTATTTAATGACCAGTAATGAGGAAGGTTACAGGGTCAAATTTGGCTCTTTGCAGGACTATGATGTACCTCACTAGAAAAAAAGTCAATTCCATCAGTGCTGCCCATACAGTAATAACTAGTTTAAATATAGTTATTAACCTCATAAAATCTACCAAAATTAGAATTGTTTTGTTTAACGACCAGCCATTTCTTAACAGCTGATGGCACCCACTGTTTCTTGTATTGTATTTCTTATTTAAAAAAAAAAAAAAAAACAAAAAACAAAAAAACAAGGGAAGAACATCACTTCAGAATTCAACATCTTGGTCTTGTTTATGTTTGTCTTTGGTCAACTCCTTCAGTCCCCCATGCAGGTGCACAGTAGCAGCAGACCCTGACACTGTGGCAATGGGGAATTTCCTTTGTTTTCTCCCAAATTTGACCTTGTCCTCTGCATCTCCAGTACCAGACCCACAGTCACAGTCCTGCAAAGGCCCTAATTAGAGATGCATTAAGCTGAAAACACAGTGGTGTTTCCTGTGGCACTGGAGATGGATGCTCCGGAAACACAGACTCTGAGTACTCACTTCAGTGCCAGCAAGAACCCAGAGTGTTGCCTGCAGGCTGAACTGGGAATGAACCTCCGGTTGCTTTTGTAGGCAACATGTGGCACTTTCAACCAACATTACTCCATATAAACATAAGAAATAGGGATTTACAGTTTCTACTTCTCCTTCTGCCTCTCACAGAACTACTTTAAATAAGCCTCCCCCATTTCCCTCTACTTCAATTTGGGAAGCTGAGAAATGTTGGATGTAAAGTATTACAGAAATGTACTGTATTCCCACTCTATCACCAGCTTCAAAATATTTCAGCATAAAGTGCTATCTTTTCCCTGAAGATTTTTATCCAAAGAGACAACAATCCAGAAGCAGTGTTGAATAGGTGCCTCTCTAGACACAAAAAGCCCGAGTCAATTATGTGCATAACTATGAGCAATTCTAACTTTGAACAGACTTCGAATGAGAAAATATAGTGTTGAATTTACATCAAGTTAAAAAAGCAATCGCATTTCAAATTTATTTTCTTTCTTTTTTTTCCTCCATTGCTCCAGATCAGGCTTTGTATTCCTACTCTACCCCCTCCTTTGACAGGAAACTACAGCATAATTACCCCTTTTACCAAACCACAGGCTTTAGCTTAAAACCAGGTAAGATTTCTGCCTTCCACAACTCCAACAGGAAAGTTGTTTCCAAACCGCATCACGTCAACAATAAAAAATATCTTTCTTTCCAATTTGTCTATAAACAGTTACATGGATAAATATGTGATTCTTTGCACCATCATTGTCCTTCTGTTTGGACACCGCATTTATTTACTCTTCTGAGAGGGTTTTACCACACGGTGCCCAGGACAGCACCAGCCCATCTCAATCTCAAGATACCAGCACTTCTGTGCAACCCTTTAGGTTCATCATCCATTATCAAGTTCCATTTCCTCACCCAAATTCCCAATATTAATAGCATGGATATTGACAGATAGTCACTTTTTAATCACCTTAGCCAGGAACTGGAAGCAAGGCATTGTATGTGAACATAAAATAGGTATAGATTATGAAGGAAAAGTCTTCAACACTAATAAATGCACAATGATTCATGAATCAGTTTTTTGGACAGATGACAATTAATGAAGTTTAATTGCAAGAAAAGTGTTAATTGAAAATACTACCATATTGTTCACCTGTTTATTTTTATGGTCTATTTTTCCATTATCCAAAAGAAAACGGATAGACTTCACTCAGACCTTCCAATTTATACATGTTGATGTTATTAATATATACAGATTACTGAAAATCTTCAGGTTTCACTTGTTTGGCCACTTGGATTCCCAGACTGCGTCATAAGCTCTGAGTACTGGCTCACAAAATTTTTTGTTGTTGTTTGCAATATTCAAGTCTACTGTAGGTGCAAACAGTATATAAAGAAAAATTAGCCCAATTTCCATGTGTGTGAAAACACATTTCTAGAACTTTAAGTCAGATTGCACTTGATAGGGTGTCTCAGGCTTAAAGTAGCTTTTACTTGAAAGACTTATTTAAAGGCACAAGCCTTCCATTAGATTTTACTAAATGCATTTTCACCTGTCTTTTCTATAACATTCTAAAACCCCGATTTGACTTCATCTGTGCCATGCAGAACTAAGATGCTGCTGTGAACATTTTCAATGGGAGTTTGTAGAAAGAACAAACCACAAACAGCTTCTGCTAACGAAGGATGCTGCTATTTCACATCATAAACCTCATGGAGCAGGAGGCTGAAGACAAAGCAGCACTTTGCCCAGAGTTGGAAGACAATTGTAGTGATAAAATGAATAACATTATTTAGCTGTTTCACCAACCTCTATTTACACAGGTCGTCAAAATGCCCAGCTGCACTGCCCTTTTCCAAGGCTCTATCATTATTAGCTTGTTACACCCCAGTGGTTTCAAAACCCTAACTTTTTGTTCCTGTCATATTCACTATTTTATAATCTTTAAAAGAAATAGGAAAGGAACTCTGTACTAACCTATAAAATATTATTTACTCAATAGGTGGATGGTTTCTTTCAAGCAGTCACTACCAACCTCCCATAGCTACAAACAGAAATGATAAAGTACAAGAAACCTTCACACAACTCTTTGAAAAATGCTGCATTTCTGTGAACAATAACTACTTCCAATATAACTTTTCTTATTCCATAAAAACTTTTATTACCTTTTTTTCTTCCCTAAGAAGATGGGCGAGCATATGTGCCAGTGGCTGCACTGTGACCAGTACAAGAACGTGGTGTGGAGTCTGTACATTTAATTTCTGACTTCAACAAATAAAGCCAACAAGTGACATGGGAAGGGGGGAAGAAAAAAATGGAAATAATGAAATCCCAATCATAGAGGGAATGTGCTTGCACATAAGAGGAAGGATTTCAAAGGAGATTTTCCCATCCATACAGGTATCTACTTGGTACTTATAGGAAAAAAACAAAACAAAACAAAAACAAACAAACAAAAAACAACAAAAACCAAAACAAAACCAAAAAAAAAAAACAAAAAAAAAAGGCGAGGGGGGGAGGAAAATTATGTTATCTGGACAGCATGTTCCTGTGGGGTTTTGTCTGGAGCACAAGGGATTCAGGCAGTATCTGCAGACCAACTGCCAAGAAAAAGCACAGGTGAGTGACTCCTGTTTTACATCCCATCCCCTCCACTCTCTGCCTACCCATGCAGGTCCCTCCAGAGGAGCTCATTCCTAACTGCAAAACACCAATACCCACAGATGGAAGGTCCTATCAGAGAAGAATTGCTCTATTAGTAATAAATTAGAAGTTAAACACTTGCCGGGTCAGGGGATTTAGATGAGGAACATGAAGTTGTTTTATTAAACTAATTTCTTCATTGAGTGCAGATTATTTGGAATCATGCTCTTATAGTTTTATCTTTGAGAAGTAAAAAAGATGATTGCAATGGGCTAAGGCAGGTTTACTTTCTTGGAGTTCTTTGGAATGGGTATCTTGCATGATTGAGCAGAGCTTTGTTCAATTCTCAAAGCAATTTACTAGGATTGAGAACAAAATGTTTGGTAGAGCAAGTTGTTCAGTCCTGGATGATTACTTCTTATTCCATAACAATTACAATAAAGGGAAAATGGGTTATGTTGCTGTAAAAATATGACTCTTTCCAAGTAGCAGCAAAGAAACACATGGATACACAATCCCAGTCCACTAAAGAAAACAGAGTCAGTCCATATTTTGCCAAAAAGTGCCTAATTAAAACTCACTGCTTCTTCATTTTCAATTATTTCAAAAGAGCTATCTGAAGTAGGATATATCCCCCCCAGTAATCAGAAATGTACTTTTCCCCATTCTGTGTTATTAGTTCCAGTTCCATGCAGGTTGGAAGTCGCTGGTGCAACGCTGAACCAAACACAAGCAGAGCAAGGGTATTGCATGGGACTGAACTTTGGATTATTGGATCAAAGAAAATGAAAAGCCATTGCTTTGCTCTGCACTTGTTCCATTGACAAAGGACTTCTCCCAGCTCTGGAAATGCGAATTCTTAATTGAAAAGCTTTGGACTGTGTTCCTCATACCACTGCATACCATTTACACTCTGAAACTGCAAGTGGGGGAAGGGAAGGAAAGCAGCCTCAATTTTCAAAGGTTTCTGCAACTGTAAGTGAAACGTATTTGGAAAATTGAGACCTCATCAGCTTTTGTTTGAGGAGGGAAAGCAGGGGATAAATTCATTTCAAGTCTGTGATAAGGTTATTGAATAAAATGAAATACAATAAAAATCATTTAGCAGCCAGAGAAAATGTAAAGAGAGACATAAAGGTTCAAACTCTCCGGCTCTTCATTCAGGCAGTCAGATAGTCAGGAGAGTTTTAACCTTTACATAAATAGCTTGCTTTCAAACATTTACTAAGCCAACAGCACATCATTCAGATGTGATCAAGCCACATCAACACCTAAATGCTGTTCTGTATCACAGTTCATACAACTCCTGAAGCCCACAGAGCCCTACATTTCCCTAACACTTGGGACAACATAGGGAAAGCGAAACTTGAAAAGACAGAGTGTGGATTTATAAGGATCAAGGAGGACTAGAGATGCACCAATGTATGGCTCTGTCATTGAATCCCAACAATTTATTCCAAGGTTCCCAGGTGTTTGCTAACAGCTGTCACCATCCCCAGCGGCTCAGCGGTGCCGGATGGTGAAGTGCTGCAACCTTCCTAAAAGTGTCTCC
>VZRS01013869.1:1033-14368 GCA_013398055.1 Ifrita kowaldi
AGGTTACAACTTTTCCCTGGGCGAGTTCTGTTCATTTTAACATTAGTTACAACTCAATATTACAACATATTTTGACATTACATATTTGAGCACGAATTCCCCGTTTTATATATAACAAAAAGCATTTTAATTGTTATGTTTTAGCAAATTCTGTTCTACTTATGGAAGAAAACTAGAAAATGAAAATATTTTATAGTTCTCAGGAAAAAGAAAAGTAATTGTCTTAGTTTAAGACAATTTAAGGAGAACACTCAAACTTGAGTCCTTCCCCCTCTTCTTTAACCTATTCCTTTCCACCAATATGGAATGAATACAAGCAGGTATGAGTGAAAAAGTAACACTTTACTAACAAGTAAAAGAGCAACAGCCAAAACAAACAACCCAAAAACCACACACACACACACACACACACAGAGTAAATAATCACTAGATGCAAAATTACTAGAGACCCAACAGAGCAGGGTACACCCACATTCCCAAAATGGCAGCTCTGACAGCTGACCTCATGGCCCAAAAGACAAAGGGAAAATGGTGCCCATTTCCCTGCACTAAGATGGCGATCCTTGCAGGAGACCGTGCAGTCTGGGAGACAAAGGGAAAGGATGGTGGACAAAAGAAACCCTCCTGGGAAGGCAGGAGCTTACAAAGCAGTTCTAGTGGCAGACTGGAACTGCCAGCGCGTGTGGCGTCAGCTCTGCCGCCTGCCGCTTCCTGCTGCCACCTGCTGGACTCCACCAGTGTTGGTGCTGCTGTTTCTCAACCACTGGTGTGTTGGGCGGGGAAGAAACAGACTCCCAGACCTACGTGGGGTGGTCCGGCCCCAGGACAGCTCAGGTTTCACACTGCCAACAGAGTTTGGAAAATTCACTTAACAACAGTTTCTGATTGTGTTATGCATTTCTCTGAGTTGCAAGCCCAGAAGGAAACCACTCGAAACAACCTCTGACGAAACAGAGCCTCTGCCTTGAGCAAAAGCCACCAGAAGAAAGAGAGTGAGCCCAGCTTCCAAGCTCTGACTTAAATAGCCTGGGCAGCCCCTGCCCTCTCTGTCCCTGCCGTTCCTTTTCTGGCCGTAGTGCCAGGTCTTAGAGAGGCAGTAACAATTTTTGGGCACAGATAGATACGGTATACAACATCATTTTGGGTCACCCAGGACAGTAATACAGGTTTCTCTAAGATACGCAAATTAGGTAATTAACCTCAATATTCTCCTTCCAGGAGACAAAAAGTTAAGACTTACAGTTAAGTAAAAACATTCTCAACTCTGGCCTTCTTCACATTCAATTGCAATATTTGAAGATGAAGGTGGTAAGATGAAGAAGTAATTCATTAGTGTTTGAAACAGGTGGTGGAAATAGTCTTCCCCAGAGCGAAGAAGCAGCACATTGGAGTATTTTGTTTATGACTGTTCATTTAACTCATGCTCAGATTTTGGCTAACTTGGTGTTCTCATCTGATGTATACAGAGATACCTCTATCCAAATGACGGTGCAAATGAGACCATATGTTTAAGTCATAGTACAGATTTTATTTAATAGTTCAATGTGAGGGGGCAGGAGAGAGGGGAGAGAGGATGAGGGAGAGAGAGAATGAGAGGGAGAGAGAGAGAGAAAGATAGAAAGATTAAGCAGTAGATAGTCACCCCCCATAGATTCAGTGGTGTTCTGTTAGTACTTCTTCACCCTGAATTTCTCAGTGGTGGGGGGACCCAAGGTTGTTCAAAACTTTTCACTATTTATACCTTTTGGCAAACAAAGGAATTAATGCTCATTGGCTACAAAGTTTTCTTACTGAACTGGTTAAATTATTCCCTCGCTTCTAATGCTACTTAGTCCCATGCTTAGTCTTTCTCTTCTTATGAGTTGGTGGGTTTCTTTGAGTGAGTGGGTTGCACGTGATCTCCCACTGCAGGAATTACATTTTACCCAGTCAGGGCAGATTTCAGCAGAATTGCAGAGTTGGCTTTTCTTGTGGATTCTTTGTGTCTACTATCACTTCAGCTTAACCAGAGCTTTTGAAGTGGCTCCAACAGTGGCTAGACTGCTGAAGCTTTTGTGCTTCCTGGTGTGACACAGGGATGCCTGCACTATGACAAAGAAGGAATCACAGAATCNTATTTAATAGTTCAATGTGAGGGGGCAGGAGAGAGGGGAGAGAGGATGAGGGAGAGAGAGAATGAGAGGGAGAGAGAGAGAGAAAGATAGAAAGATTAAGCAGTAGATAGTCACCCCCCATAGATTCAGTGGTGTTCTGTTAGTACTTCTTCACCCTGAATTTCTCAGTGGTGGGGGGACCCAAGGTTGTTCAAAACTTTTCACTATTTATACCTTTTGGCAAACAAAGGAATTAATGCTCATTGGCTACAAAGTTTTCTTACTGAACTGGTTAAATTATTCCCTCGCTTCTAATGCTACTTAGTCCCATGCTTAGTCTTTCTCTTCTTATGAGTTGGTGGGTTTCTTTGAGTGAGTGGGTTGCACGTGATCTCCCACTGCAGGAATTACATTTTACCCAGTCAGGGCAGATTTCAGCAGAATTGCAGAGTTGGCTTTTCTTGTGGATTCTTTGTGTCTACTATCACTTCAGCTTAACCAGAGCTTTTGAAGTGGCTCCAACAGTGGCTAGACTGCTGAAGCTTTTGTGCTTCCTGGTGTGACACAGGGATGCCTGCACTATGACAAAGAAGGAATCACAGAATCATAGAACGTTAAGAGTTGAAAGGGACCTTAAAGATCATCTAGTTCCAGCCTCTTCTGCCATGGGCAGGGACACTTCCCACTAGATCAGGTTGCTCAAGCCTTATCCAGCCTGGTCTTTAGCACTGCCAAGGTTGGGGCATCCACAACCTCCTTAGGCAACCTGGTCTAGTGTTTCACCACCCTGACATTAAAGAGTTCCTAATCTCCAGCCTAAATTTCCCCTTTCAATTTATATCTATTAATTCTTATCCTAACATGACAGTTCCTCTTGTCCTATCTCCTGCTCCTTGGGAGAAGAGACTGACTCCCATCTGGCTACACCCTCCTTTCAGGTAATTGTAGAAAGTGGTAAGATCCCCCCGATCTTCCTTTCCTCCAGGCTAAACAACCCCAGCTCCCTCAGCTGCTCCTCATTAGACTTGTGTTGCAGACCCTTCACCAGCTCCATTGCTTTTCTCTGGACACCCTCCAGCACCTCAATGTCTTTCTTGGAGTGAGGGGCCCAAAACTGGATACAGCACTTGAGGTGTGACCTCAGCAGTGGCACGTACAGGAGGACCATCAGTGTCCTGGTCCTGCTGGCCACATTTTTGATTATACAGGCCAGGATGACACTGGCCTTCCTGGACTGGAGAGTTAAAAAGCAATATAAATGGAGGGGGAAAAAAAGATGATAGAACACAAATACTTTAATTAAAATAGTTATTGTTTCTGTGTTTGAAACTTATTTTTGACACAGTGTTCTCTGGGAAGACAAGCATATAGGTTTTATTTGGCTTGTTCTCTGTGTTCTTCAACTAAGCAGCAAATATATCCATGTTTTGTCTGGTAGAGTTTGGATTGTCCTCATAGCATCAATAAAGACATTCCATTCCCTGAAACAAATTTAACCACTGCCCTTATTTAAAACGTCAGATACAGAAATGCACAAACAGTTATGAAATATGGGTATGAATTTGACTATTTCACATACACAATCAAAATAACTACATAACTACAATACAGGTGAATGTTCTTAATTTCTGCTACATATAGTGAGATAACATTTATAGAAATATAGAATAACATTAAGTTTTGGGTTGGAAGGGATCTTAAAGATCATCTAGTTCCAATCCCCCTGCCGTGGGCAGGGACACCTTCCACTAGACCTGATTATTCAGTTTGTATTTGAGAGTTTACCCGTTAAGCCTTTCAACATTTTCTAGTCTTTCTGGAACAACAACATTCCAAACTTCAATATGTGCATTACTGATATGATTTACTTTTTTTTTTAATTTTAGAGATTGCTTGAATTAACATCAAAGAAAATGTTGTCACTGGCTTCTATTACAGAAGTTTCAGAATTGGTTGTTTGTTTCATTTTTCAACTATGGCAAGAATAGTGTAGAGATAGATGCATGTATCTTCATAAATGAAACCTTCTGATTTGCTACAATAGTGTTTGTGAAAAAAGTACTTGAACAGATCTTGGTTGAGAAATACAGAACAGTTTTAGATTTCAGAAAAAAGAAATATTTTTAAAATCAGCAAAAATCATGGAAAATGACAATTTCAAAATAATTTTTCAGACTTAGCTTCCTAAAGTTCTTTGTTAACAATCAAATTATCTTTGAATATTCTACTAAATTTAGCATATCAGTTTTCAGTGGTGCCCAATGACAGGACAAGGACAACGGGCACAAACTAAACACAGGAAGACCTATCTGCATATGGGGAAAAAATTTTCTTAGAGGATAACAGAGCACTGGAAAAGGCTGCCCAGAGAGGCTGTACAGTTTCCTTCCCTGGAGATACTCGAAACCTGCTTGAATGTGTTCCTGTACAACCTGCTCTAGATAAGCCTGCTTTAGTAGCGGTGTTGGGTTAAATGTTCTCCAGAGGTCCCTTCCAATCCAAATCATTTTGTGAGTATGTGATTCTGTATAAGACAGAAAAGAAGCTGACACTTCTTCAGAGAAAAATATTTCTCTTTGAAACTTTTTAATCAGAGTGAAAATGAAAAATTTCTATTGAAATATGTGCATTTAAATATTAAAATAACATTGTCAATATATACTGTTTCAGCTTTAGTTGAATAATTTAAAGTAATATATTAATATTTAATTTTATATCTCAATATCCCCACATAGCACTTAGTTACTCAGGGATGATACCTAGAGCACCGTCAGTGTGTCTGCACAGCTTCTGAAAATGAGAGATAGAATTTTCCACATTTCCTTGTCATATAAGTATGGTCGCACACATTTTAAAGGAGCATATCCAGAAATACAAATAATGTGATAGTTTTCAAAATACCTAGTGAAAAAGACATGCCCTTGCAAACTGACTAGGCTCCCCTCCCTCATCCCTACATATGTCATTAATCACCTCATCTTTCAGTCTTGCACTTACTCCAGCGACAGTTCTCTACTTCTTTGCAAAAGTTATATAAAAACTCTAGAGAGTGCTAAGTATGGTTACGTTATTACTGTCTTCTGAACTTGAAGAATCCATCCACAGAATTAGGGTCATAATCTCACTCCTCCATTAATTCGGTGAAGCCTGTGAATGCTACAGGAATCCCTTATGGGCTAACTCTTCATTCTGTATCACTGTAAATGTAGCAACAGATAACAGAGCCCATTTATAGGATAATAGGAAGACAGCTCACAGAGCCAGTTAAAAACCTCCAACAGTTTACTCATACCCATTGGTGTAAGGACATTGTATTTCCTCACTTTTGTAGAATAAACTTTGTAAGCATGGACAAATAATAATTTTTTTAGCCAATGGATTTGTAAGACACAACAAATATAATTTAAAAAAAATTATTATCCAGATTTTTGAGAATTTAGATTTTAGAAAATGGGGGGAGGAAGCTTCCTAGATTTCTCAGGGTGAGCCACCAAAGGTGGCCTCTGGGGACTGCTTCTTGTCCTCTGTAGCATTGAGCACAGTCCTTTGTCAAAACATCTCTGGGCCCTTGTGTCTTGGTTCTTGCCTGCTGCACTTGCACCCCCAAGGCAACCTAGGGCTTCTTGCTTGTGCGAAACAGCCTGTACTTGGAAGGACTCCAGGCTTGCTGCATCCTCCAAAGCTGCCACTTTCCAGCTCTCCCTCCATGCAACACAAGCGTAGGGCAGGTACAAGAGTGCTTTTCCTGCACCACTGGCCAAAAAGCAAAACAGAGCAAGTTTTGGAAAGCAAAAAGAGTGCTTTTCACTGATACATGTCCTACTTCTGAAAATACCACACACCTCTTTCTGCGTATATGTGTTTGGTTCCGATCATTCTTCATGTTCTTACTCTTCAGGAAACAGGGACTGTATTCTTGATACTGCCCTCAGAGGCTCTATGGCTTTCCTTTACCAGAATGCAAGAGACATATGCAAGAAGCTAAGCTGAAGGGTGCATCAGTTTGCTCCTGGCTACATGTATACACTGTATTAATGCCTGTGAACATCAGCTATGAAGCAGATTCAGAAAAATAAAATAAACCTGTTTCCACTTGTAACCTTTCTGATCTTGTTTATGAAAATGCATTTTGGACCTGAAAAAAACCCTGGTACTTCAGGCAAATAACAGTCTCACTGTTACCTGACACACTGTGATTATAGGGAAGAGAATAATTATGCTATGTTGCATCTAGAATTCTGCGTGACAAGCTACAACCTAGGTCTGAGGGTCCAAGAGAGCAGGTCTCTGCAGTGCAGATGTCAGGCTGTCACATTCCACTGAGGGAAACTGCAAGGAGTTCTTTTAGAATTAGAGGGTAAGGAACGAAATTCAGCCAAACAAGGCAAACGTTGTATCTGAGAACCGTTTATTGGTAATGAAAAAACAAAACAAAACGGAGTTACCCTACTAAAGAGGGCTAGAAAACACAGAGCAAGAGGAAGAAAAATGGGAAAGGAATGGGGAGGTAGGGAAGAGAGACTGAGAGAGAGACAGAGAGAGACAGAGAGAAAAGAGGGCATTACCAGTGGAGGTCAGGGAGTGCCGTCGACATCCACAAGGCGGGGGGTCTGCACGCTGCCTGCCTGTGGACGGCCCCCGTGGTGATGGGCAACCAGACACAAGGTGAGGGGGCGCTCTGGACAGGGTCGCAGTGAGGATCATGGAGGCGGGCTGGCTCGGAGGCGGGCAGGGTTGGACACAGGAGGCTCAGGCAGTGACACAGAGACAAAGCAGGCAGGGCATTGGTCAGGGGCACAGGGAGGCAGCACAGGCACGAGGGCGAGTAAGAGCCAACGAGGGCAAGAGAGCCAAAAGGCAGGCTGGGGCCAGGACAAAGGAGGGAACGAGAGAGACAACAAACAGCACAGAACAGCAGCGAGCCCCAGCGAGTAGCAAAAAGCAGAGTCTCAGCAGCCCCCAGCCAAAAGAAAAGTCTCCGAAAGGTCCCAAAAAGCAAAAAGCATAAGACCAAAAGGCCCCAGCCAAAAAGCAAGTCTCAAAAAAAACTTCCGGCCAAAACCCCCCCACAGCTTGTGATGCAGCTACTTTTTATGCCTCCTGGCTCCTCCTGAAGTCTGCCTGCTGGCAGGAGACCATCGGCGGAGTCCAATGTCCCACAGCAGTCCACTGGTGGAGACTTTTTGCCATCTGATTGGAGAACCTCTCTGGGGAGTTTAGTGTCTTCCTGCTGACACTATGGGAGGTGTTGCCAGGTGAAGTCATCCCAGAGACAAGGCTTCCTCTAGCTGCCTCCTGCAGGTGGCACATGTACAACCCCTCTTCCATATGCCTCTGACAACCATTGTTGAGGCAAATCAAAACTAAATTGGCTCCTCACACAGGCCCATGCAAGAGAGAGGAGATGGGCGCACCTACAGCACCATTCAGGCAGGGACTGAAAGCCCCTCTGCACCTTTGGCACAAAACAGATGGGATGGGGGTCCCAGGCAAGGCCAGTCCCAGCCATTAAGCACCCCCAGGACCCTGACAGAAGTAATCTTGCACTGCTCACATGCTCTCCTTCAGACACTGATGGTTGGACACTTTGAAGACAGACTATTGGGCCAGATGGACCTTCACTGTGACGGAGTACTGTTCTCAAGCTCTTTCTGTTTACCTGCTTTTTCTAAGGGAAAACACTTCTAAACATAACATTTCTAAACATAAGTAAAACGGGAAAAAAATCCATGGGGAAATGAACAGGTATTGCTCACCTCCAAATGCAACCACTAAGTTCAAGAGTAAATCCTGCATAAGACTTAGGGCTTGATCTTTGAGTCTCGCTAGTGTGGAGTTTTGCAGTCCTGGGGAAACCCAAATAAACTGGATGAACACAGAGAATTTTGAAAATCTCACTTCACATTTGCTTTTTGCAAATCTGTTCAGATGGTCAAATCTTGAGACAATCCACAGCTCTCACCCCCATTAGAAGGTACATATCTCCTTTCCACAAAGTAACAGATCCAATGCCTAGGCTGGGACATGGTTATTCATCTAATCCCACCTGCTAATTCAGGGCTGGGAAGATGTGTCACCAGAGATTTCCTCAGCATGTGCTGGTAGGGAAAGGAGGAGGTAAAAATGAATAAGAGTAAGAATAAGAATAAGAATAAAATGGTTGAGTTGAGTTAGAAGAGATCTACAGTGATCATTGAGTCCAACTACCTGACCACTTCATGGCTGACCAATAGTTAAAGTATGTTATTATGGGCATTTTCCAAATGCCTCTTTAACACTGACAGGCTTGGGGCATTGACCACCTCTCCAGGAAGCCTGTTTCAGTGTTTGATGACCCTTTCAATGAAGAAATGTTTTCTCATGTCAAGTGTGAACCTTCCCTGATGGACACATCTTTGAGCCATTTCCATGCATCCTGAACACATCTTTGAGCCATTCCCATGTGTCCTGGCACTAGGCACGAGGGAGAAAGGATTAATTAGCACCTGCCTCTCCACTTCCCCTCCTCAGCAAGCTGCAGAGAGCAGTGAAATCATCCTCCCTTTTCTTCTCATAGGATATTCCCTCCAGCTCCTTCCCCAGTTTTGTGACCTCCTTGAGACACGTTCAGTTACCTTACCATTCTTCTGAAATGCTTGGGCCCAGAACTGCACACATTACTGCAGGTAAGGCTGCAGGAGCACTAAATACAGCACGACTATCACCCTTTTTTACCATTTGGTAGTGCTGTGTTTGATGCACCCCAAGACATAGCTTGCTCTTGGCTGCCAGGGCACACTGACTCCTATCAAGCCTGTGCTGACCAGCAACCCAGGTCCCTTTTTGCAGGGATGCTCTCCAGCTACTCCTCTCCCAATTTAGACTTGTGTCCAGCATTACTCCATCTTAGGTGCAAAATCCAGCATTTGGTCTTGTTTAGTTTTTAGCTATTTTAATCATTGCCCACTTCTCCAGTCTATCTAGATCCCTCTTCAAAGCCCCTTGTCCGTTTGGTATCATCAGCAAACTTGCTAACGGTGCATTCAACTCCTATATCCAGATCACTGAGAAACATTTTGAACAAAACTGGCCCCTAGAGTTGATCCCTGAGGAACACTGCTGGTGACTGGTCACCAGACACATGTAGCCCTGTCCACCACAGCCCTTTGAGCCCTGCTTTTCAGTCAGTTTTCACCCAGCACATAGCGAACCTGCTTATCTCACAGGTGAACAACTTGTCCAAGAGGATGCTGTGAGAATTCTTGTTTAATCCAAGCTTCAAGCTAGAAACAATTTAATTCTGTATTACTTACACCCATTCACATCATTAGAAGAGCAGGTTCTATGTATTCTTGAAATAAAAGCTGCCTAACTCAGGACTAAACATAATTAAAATTTCACCTTGTATCTCTTGTGACTATCTTCTAAAATAAACATAAATCTTTGTAGAATTGTAAAAACAACATCACAATATTTCAGAATCCTACATTAAAAAATCTAAAGAAAAAATGCTTGACATTATTTTAATTTGGAGTTCTTACAGAAATATCTTTTTTTAAAATTATGGTTTGAATGTTACTGTAAAAGATGTCTTGACATATAGTTAAGTAACATCTGACATGAACTGTTTCATGCAATTTTTTTCAGAACAATAGATTTAACCTCACAGAATATAACTTAGTTCAAGCAGCAGATTTGGCACATATTTGATATAGGGGGCTGTATCCTTGCCAGTATTTAGCATGTCCTCAAAACAAGACATGCTTTGAAACAGCTTATTCTGGCAACCTTTTAAATAACCAGCTGTGTTTGGAACAAGCAAATGAAATATGCAAATGTTTAGGGATTCAAGAAGCATTCATTCTGTGGTCATTCATGTGTGTAACGGTAGTGACTGCCAACTTATAGGAGTGAAGCAAATAAGAACTGGTGACATAAAAGACAAGCCAGACTGCCTATTTTTACATTAGGGAAAACAAGATGCAAGGAAAGGCTCACACTGGCAGCTCATATAGTATTCAGACAGGGAATGTCCACTGCTACCCCAAGGATTTCCTCCAGACACTGTCAAAATAGTAGAAATTATAACAAGGAGTGAAAGTCACAGCAGAAACAGTCCCGGGATGTTCAGTCCGTCTTTTTAGGCAATTCCATTTATCCAGATTTTCTCCTCTTTCTCCAGTTCCTGAAAATTCTTTGACATTACACTATTTTTCCAATCTTTTTCTTTTTCTTTTTCTCTCTTTTTCTATTTTCTTTTTTCTTTTTTAACTTTTTTCTTCTTTTTTTCTTTCTTTTTCTCTTTCTCTTTCTTTTTTTTTCCTTTTTCTTTTCTTGTCTAAGGGCTATCTTTATCACAGGCGTTCTCCAAAAAGCCATAGATTCTTCTAAAATTCTTGAGAAATCTTCAGTTGATTTCCTAGCAATATCTTCTTAAGTTTTGTCTAACAGAAAGTGCTGTCTTACCACTTTTGTTAAAAAAAAAATTTGACTTTAAGATGAAGCTGAAAATCATAACTGAGTAGCTACTGCTTTCTGAAACGAGTATGTGACATAAGGTAGCTTTGACTTTCCAACTCCTTAGCATGGTGGATAAGTTATCAGGAAACTAGCTTACCTAGTTATGTATCCGGACTCATGACTACTCAGTGACACATGGATTTCCCTGGAAATCAACTGTAATGGATGCTTCTTGAGTCTACTTAACTACTTGACAAAAGCAGATTTATCCAATAGACACTTACTTCTAAAACAATTGCTTGATTTCAGTACACTATATTCTCCTCCCTCTTGACAAAAGTAAGACTTAAAACAAACTTTTTTGTGACTGTGTGTGAGCCTTGTAAAACTGTCAGACAAAATTTGCAAACCTTTTAATTAGATCCCAAAAAGAAACACCAAGGTGGATCTGATTTCTCGGTAAGTTTCTCTTCAAAGTATTATAATGTTAACATTCTTCTTGGAAGGTAGAAAGATTTCTCACTTTCTTCATTTTGACTACTCAGTACCGGGACTGGTGTTCATAGTCCTGAGAAGTACCTTAGAAGATCAATCAATCCAGTGGTTTAAAATTGCATACTCTTAAGAATTTTCTAATATGGACCTTGATACATAGAACTTAAACCTGCTAGTATTGAAATTACTGTTGGCATGCTCTGTTTTCCTGTGGACAAAGGCCCAAAACTGAACATCATAATCTAATACAAGTCCTGCCCCTTTCTAATTCAAAAAGCATAATTATGATGCTTGGTGAAAGCAATGTTAACATTAGTTTAATGTATCACATGGAAACTTCATGCTACCTCGCACTACCTTAAATATTGTATGACACAAACACTGACTCAGACATTGACTATCTCACACATGATATGTCATATAACTTCTTTTTTAAAATAGTATAATACTATATCAGAAATTCTGTGTCAAATTGGAGGATTCCTGCTTTATATAGAGTTTTGCTTCAGACAAAATCTGCTTTTTATCTGTGTTCATAAGTCAGTAATTAATGCATCATGCAAGGAACACAAAATTACCACTGCCTTACCAGCAGCTGCAGTTTTCCAAGTGAACTAAAACCCTCTTTGTAAACCACATTCACACTTTTAACCGAAATAATGCACAAAACTTCTACCATAAAATATATGATTGGAGCATACAGCACTATAAAAGGTGCAAATGTTATGTATAAACTACAATGCACTCTAACATGATTTTTTTTAAACACAAAGAGTAAAGTTCAAAGGGGGAACAGCTTTCAAAACAAGACATGACATGAACTCAGTTAAACCAGTTACTTTTCCACTTTACAATGTGTGCAATGCATTAGACTGCAACTGGAAAGGATTACCCAGAAAAACACAGTCAAATGCATTAACCTAATTCTTGTGGGAGAGACATAGTGCTTAAATATTAATCTGAGTCAACAGGAAAGATGAGACTTGCAAAATTCTGGAAAGGACCATAAAATAGATATCAACAAATCCCACAGTCCACCTGCTTCTGCACTGTAGGCTTTGAAAAATAGATTGCATAAATCTTAGAGGATAATTAAAAATTCATTTGCATCAGGTTTGAGCACAGCAAGACAACTAATTATCATAACTTCCCCATCTGCTGATCTAGCCCACAAATCTTTTCGACTTGTCATTGCCCCAGGCAGTAAGAAGGAAAATCAGACGATCGTGTGTATGTTCATTTTTTGCTAAGTCAGGAGGTAGGGGTAAAGCCCACTATGAATTTACAAAAATCTTATATATGCCACTGCCTCACAGAAGGCAGAAAATACGTCTTCTAAGAAGTCCCAATAGAAACTGTGGCAAGTCAACACAGAAGCTTTTTTTCTCTTATTAAACCTGCAGTAACACAAAAGCAGTAGTTCTTCCAGCTAGTTTTCAGTCGCACTCCTTCAGTTCAGCTTCTGCAGGAAAAACATTGCCAGTACTTTACATCAGAGTTTAGTCCAGGTTGGTAGTCTGAAAAGTATGGAAAACACCTAATCCTAACCTAATTATAACCAACAAAATTTGTTCTTCTGTTTCAGAATTACATTCAAATCAAAAGAATATGAAATTATACAAGAGCTACTGTAATTCTGTCATCTCATAGCAGTGTGACTTTTTGATGCTGGACATTACAAAAAATACCTGACATTTGCCACTATAAACCCTTCCCCATTTCAACAATGTCATTAAAATTGTATTAAGGAGATCCTTTACACCCACTGAAAACAAAAATAAATATCTGTCCAAAGTCCCAGTGGTAATTATTATCTTTATGCCACTATAGACATAGTTTTCCAACATGGAACAATGTCACCCAGAGTACTTTCCTTGAATGTCCTGTATGAGGAACCAATTTAATTTTGATTTCTGTCTCAGCACTGATTGTCAGAGGCTTGTGGGGGAGGGGTTGCACATGTGCCACTTGCAGGAGGCAGCTAGAAGAAGACAGGAGAAAGCCTTGTCCCTGGGGGAACTTTGCCCGGCAACCATTTCACACCTCACATGGCACAAGCAGTCAGCAGGGGAACAGCAAGGGCCCTGTACCCTCCAGAGAGGTTCTCCAATCAGATGGCAAAAGGTCTGCACCAGTGGACTGCAGTGGAACGTTGGACAGGGCCAGCAGGCGGACTTTGGGAGGAGCCAGGGGGCATAAAAACAACTGCGTCAGAAGCTCTGGGATCTTGTTGCTGCTTGCCCTGACAGTAGCCTGGTTTTGTCCTTTTTGCCCTGGCTCTAACCTGCTTTTTGGCTCTTCTGCCCTT
>VZRS01013870.1:8607-50937 GCA_013398055.1 Ifrita kowaldi
CTCAGGAATTATAGGCCTCAGGAACACCAAAGAATCAACAGAAGTCACTCACTGAACAGTGTCACTGTTTTAGTGACCACTAAAAACAGGAATCTGTATTTAAACATTTGAAAACAGGCCTTTTCTCAAAGAGATTTTGTATTTATTCAGTACTTTTTTTTAAAATCAGACCCAACCACATACACAGTATGTTTATTATAATATATAAACATGCCTGCTTTAAACTTTCAAGTTGTTCTCTCTTCCATACTGCCCAGAGAAAGCTTTTTTAGCACGACAATTCTTAAAACAAAAAGCGTAACAGCACAGGAACACATACTGGCATCATGGTAATGTTTCTACCAGGAAAACAAGGTTATCTCTGATCTGGGACAATAACGTCAAGATGCTCTTAAAAGTAAAGACAAGATAAAAATTTAGATGTCACAACATTCTGAAGATTTTAAGGAGACTACTCTCAGAACTGTTTCTTCCTCCTCTAATGAAGATCTGGGCAAATTATGTAGTCAATATGCAATTTATAGTCCACCTCTCCCTCTTCTAACACAACTCTACTCCAAAGAGATTTTCCCACTTGAACAGGACAATGGAACCACTCCTGCAATATCCTTCCAGAACTGCCAAACTTCCAGGACTCAGAAGGCATTCAGAGCAGCTCGCCGAACCTGACTTTACAAAGCATTCGGCAGATTAACAGCGCATCAGCTACCTGGCAGTATTTGCCTGGGCACTGGGCGCTGGCAAATAGGCTTACTCTCTGCAAGAGAAAAAAGACACATTTCCAAGAGTGGCTAAAGCATTACTTACGGTACGGCTTATCACACTGCATCCTATTTACCCTTTCAGCTTTCAGATCCAATCCGTTTTTCATTTCTCGACTTCTATAATCTTTGTTGTTGTTGTTGTTATGAGAACAACCAAAAATAAAGTGGAATATAGACTTTGTTTCACATCTGACACCACCACCAAAGGCAAAAACTTATTTAGTACCAGACAGTAAAGGCAGAATGAAAGAAATTAACACTTTTCCAATTACGGAAAGCATCAATGCAGACACTAGCAAATTACTAGTGTTTAGAGAAGGGATTAAAATATCATGCAGGATTTATTCAGTCAATGAAAAAAGAGTAAGACAACATTAGTACCTCCTATTTTCAGCCAAATTTGCACCTTCATCCTTGAGCTCCTTACTTTTCCTTACACAATCTTCTAAGAGAATTTCCTTTCTTCTCTTAGCTGCATGCACCCAGTTAGCATCATCATCGTCACCCACATCCTTGTCATCCGCAGCTTCTGCTTCGAACTGCTGAGAAGTAGCTTTTGAGACCTTCTCACCAATCTTCCTCTTCCACCCAAAAGAAGCCATCTGGAGAACTAGGGAAAACGCATTTTCAGTAGTGAGGTAATTAAGCTTTTAAGCACACAGCAGAAAAATCACGCCTCTCTCATCTCGAAGCTAGAACAGTAATACAGAGCGGCACGCCCCCACAAAAAACCCAGCAGCCAAGCTGTCAATGAGGCTCGCACAGCCCCGGTCCTCGCGGCGGTACCTGGCGCTGTGGCCGGCCACCTCTCCCAGCTGGAAGCGCCGCGCCGGCCCGGGCCCGCGGCAGGAAGCGGAAAGGCGGGGCGGCCGCGCAGGAACCGGGCAGGAGCCGGAAGGAACAGGGGCGGCGGCAGGGACAGCCGGGAGCTGTAGTTCGGCCCGGCCCCGGGCGGCAGTGCCGCTCGGATGCCGTGAGGCGCCCGGCGGCCCCCCCGCTCCCGGGCGGGCTGAGGCCGCGGCGGAGCGCAGGAGCGAGGGCGGAGGGGAAGAACAGCCGGCCCCGGGAGTGGCACCGCTCCTGGTACTCGAGTGTCACCCAGGGACAGGGCGGCACGGCGGGAATGCCCCCGCATTTACCGACTGCGCCCTGGGACAGCCGCCACCCACCGTGGGGAGGCGGCCCCGGGCGGGAAGTACCATAGGAAAAAGTGACCCAGGCTCCCAAGGACGGGTTTTTCCTCTAAAAGGGAAAAAATCACCACCACAACAAAAACACCAGAAACAAAAAGAGAAACAACAACAAAATAAAAACAACAACAAAAAAAAACCAACCAAAAAAACCACCAAACCACAAAAGCCCAAACCCCCCAAAAACCAAAACAGACAGACACCCCCCGNTAAAATAAAATTTAGCTCAAAGTTTGTATTAAACACGCACATCAAGACAAACATGAAAGATTTTTTTTTCATATTGCGCCACCAAGATGAATTTTTATCCATTACCTAGTGAGTTATATAGCACATGGACAGCCCAGGTTCATCCATGTTACTGAAAAAATTACATTACAAAGACAAGTTAACTGATTGTACTCCAACAGGAGCAAGTTTGGGAATACAGAGTAACACACTTTACCAAGTCTGTGTATCTGCATAAGCTGCCTTACAACTCTGGCAGCTCTCTTAGTGAAGTTTAATTTCACAGCCCATTGGCAGTTTCTAGTGCAATGCTAATGAAAGGTCTGCAAGATCAGTAGGAACACGTGAAGAAAGCAATTTCAACAGCAAGATCTACAATGCATAGGGAAGTAACACAACAGGCAACTGGGTTCAACTAGGCTGTTAGTGCCCCTTTCTACCCCTCCCACTCCCTATAAAAATCTCAGTTCAATCAGAAAACCTTTGGCTGTCAAAATTGATCTACCATAAAAATGTACTTTATTTAAAACTACATATATTGTACACTTCTGCCAGTAACTTGCTTTAACCTCCTGATACCAAAACTAAGGACAAACCAGGGTTGTCTCAATGCACAAGAGGGCCGAAAAGGTATATAAAAATTAAAAACTATTTTGCATCTTTACACCTTGCTTGTGTTGTCAGCCTTACAAGTAGCAGATAGCATTTATAAATAGTTTAATATATGCAAGTGATCCCAAACCGATTCCAGATGAGGAATTACTACAAATTAAAAACCTGTGCGTTTGTAGTGTTTATACAAGTGCAATACTTAATAATTCCAAAATTAAGAGTAACAAAAATGAACACACTGCTGCTCAGTACAGCAGAACCAAATCTTACAAGACTAAAGACAGGACTTTTTTGTAGGATTTGCAGCTGGTCCCTCACGTTGGCATCTTAAAGTTTTGGGTTTAAACTTCCTATACTAACTTCCACTTTGGAAAATCTTTCACTTTGAAGTACAGTGATACAGCCAATGTCCCTACAGGAAACATCTATGCCACCTGAGTATAAAGAAGTGAAGGTGTCGTTTGTACCTATCTACTAGACAGACCTCACAATCACCCAGTTCAGAACACAGTTACAGCAGTTCTGGGGCTTAAAAGCAGCTTTATGTTTCTTCAGATTCTGTGCATGTGAATTACTGGACTGAAGCCAGCTGGCCAGGATTTAAACTGTTCTTGTATCTGTAGCTAGCAGTTTCCCATGAATAAAATCTCAGCCATTGGCAAGAATTTCCATCCATGTGAAGAGTCCAGGTTTCACTGTTCATAGCAATGCCTGGATCTCCAGCCTCTTCCTGGGGCAGCAACCTTTGAAACTATGTAGGTCATGAAGATCATTTGGAAGTAAACATTAAGTCTTGAATGCAAAACTTAAGTATTTTATGACTGTTTATGTCTACTAAGTGCTAGATGAAAAAGACACCATGGCTAATTATATCCACATTGAGAGAGACTAAGGGTTTTCGTGCAAGTACTACCTGTGATTTTAAAATATAAGGTTCAATTTTTTTCCTGGAATGCTGCAAAAACCATAAATGCAGAACGATTTTTATTATGGGTAATGGCAATCTACTCTTGAAAACCTTTTGAAAGTTAGCATTCAAGTTGTCATGATCAGTTTTCAATGCTCAACTGAAAAGCTAGACTGTTTAATTCAGTCACATTAAATAGCAAAGTTTTCTATAAAAGTGCCCTGGGAAAAACTAGAAACCTTTGTATGTAGTTTTCACTTCATACTGAATACTATATAGTATATCCTAAGTTAACCTGATAACCAGCTGTATCAAAGTATTAACATATCTGTTAAAAAACTGTCAATTTCAGATTCTGGAATAGCATGGAACAGCTCTCAAGCTGTGCTCTTAACTACAGGGACATGTTTATAAGGAAAAGGATTCTCAGCCTGCAGTAGCAGTGGGGAGCTGCTGTGCTGCTACCACACTAAGATGCACAGATGAAGAGCTTCCTCACAGCAGCATTGCTTCTTCACAAAGCAACATTTTGGTTTAGCCCATGGGATGCCACGCCTCCTCAGCATTAAGTCCTGTGCCATTGTTACGGACTCAATCATTCCACTCACTGCCCACAGAATTTTCCCCCTCAGTTCATTACAGAGCACCTACACGCATTTCCACCTGGCTGGATTTGCATGCATTTAATAACATTTTTTGTTAAAAGTAGTACATTGTAACGCATCAAAGTATTCTTTATTATTTTCTGTCAAATAAGGGGGAAGAAACATAGCAGTTTTAACACATTACTGTTAAGAGATGCTGATAGTTTGGAGTCACAGCTGTAGAGGGTGACCAACAAGTCATATTGAGATCACTGAACAAGTACGTGTATGTTAACTTACAGTGCATCAGATATATGTATAACCAGAGAGAAAAACAAGGAGGTCCATCTAGCTTAAATGTTATAGGCAGCCTATTTTGCACTCAAGGTAAAATGTTACAAACACTACCCAAAAGGCATGTTATTTCCTGTACCTGTGTTACACTATTGGACAGCAGGCAATCGGAATTCACTCCAGCTTCAAAATAATATATAGTAACTGCCCATAATAATTTTAATCCCCATGCAAATTGCATTCTGTGGCTAGCTTTTTCAGCGCCTTAGTTAATTTAACTTGATTATAGTTGTAAGCATCTGACTATGATTTAGGCATGCTTATTGCTATAAAAGAAATAAGCCCATCTTCACAATTATTGTGCAAGTATTTTAATAAGATTTGCACACATCTCAAAAAATTCTATTGTATGACTCCCTGGTCTTGGAGTTACATCAGCTGTGGACGAGTCAAGCGAAGAGTTCACTGATGAGGTAAGGGATGTATCTGCAGATTTTCCTTGAGCATCAGCATCTGAATCTTTTTGACAAGATCTGTAGTTGCTCACAGAACCTGATCTCTGTGGAGTTGCAGTCCCAGACTTCGCTTCAGTGATTTCATCTAGGGACAAGGGAAGAGAGCAGGAAAATGAGGTATTTGTATCAAATTGATTCTAGGAAGAGCAAGTATCTTCCCCTTCTCACACTTCTTAATCTTGTCTTTAAAAACTTGATTAATAAATAAACAGCTTCTGCAAACTGTGTTTGATACAAAATAAAAGTTTATATACATAGAAGCACAAAAGCAAATGTTCTTATGCTAATTCTTTCTGTACTCTGAACTGTACTCCAGAACTATTTACATCTTGTTCAGACCAATACTAATTGTATTTTTCATGAACTGATTTGAGCAGCTAATTCTTCAATTTAGGTTACTCAAAACAAAAACAGGTCAGTATAATAAGATTAAGTTGAATAGCAGTTTGTAGATGTTTTCCAGCATCTACTTTTATTCTATTTTTGTTCTCTTTTTGGGATTTATACATTGTTATTATTTCTATTTTTATGGTAATTCATTAGCACATTATAATTGTTAGTATCTGCATTAATTTATTCTTCTCTTTTACAAGTTTTTCACCATTGAATGTTGTACATTTGGGCTGCAGCAACTTATGTCTACCCTCAGTATGAGGAGAAAATAGTTTCATCTTAATAGTAGTGTTCTGCTGAAGCATCTCTACTCTTATTTTAAATACTGAACATTAACTTGTGTCTAAGCTGGCTCCCAGAAAGTTATTTCAGGTGAAATGACTGAAAAGGCAATCTCTCCTGATTACACAAAGCTACTTTAAATTACAAATTGTTAAGAGGAACAGAGAACAGTTAACCATGGTGGAGAGAAGGAACGTCAAATCAGTTTAACTGTTGGAAGAGATACGACAATCTGTGCCCTTGCGTTGTATTTCCTCAAAAGTGGAAACCAGGATTATAGCAGGCTGCCCTCCCCCAGCTGTATGGCTCTAAGCAGCCAAAAAAAACCCAATCCTTATTTCTGTGCAATGTTTTCCTAGGCATGCCATCTACACCACTGGCTGTAAGTAACTTTCCTTTAGTCTACTATGCCCATAAACAAGCACTGTGTTCAGTCTCTATTAGCTCCTCTGTTCTCTTCATCTAACCAGGCTTTGTATACTCTGTTACTGTCACTCCAGAAAGCATATTTTTCTACAGGTTAAACTAAATGCTTCCAAGACTTCAGTTACTGCAAGCATACAATTCCTACCTCAAATTTTACCTACTACTAGAACAGATGGGTTAACTTTGCCTTGCATCTGATATTTCAGTGCAATGTGGACGAAAATTAGAAGGGCAAAAGTGAGAAAACTCATGGGTAGAAATAAACAGTTTTAAGTAATGGGGGAAGAAGTGATGCAAAGGCAACCACTCACTATCTCCAAAGCAGACTGCGCAGCCGGTCTCAAAGTTACCTTCCCCAAAACCCCCTTCTTTGCTAGGCATAACATAATATGGCATTGAATGTCCCTTTGTTCAATCTGGCTCAGCTTTGCAGAGCTGTTGTTCCCCTCCCAATATGACAGCGTGGAAAAAGGAAGGCTGGATGCTATGCCAGTGCTGCTCAGCAACGCTCGTCTGTTATCAATACTGCTTTAGTCACAGATCCAAAACAGCACCATGCAGGCTGCTATGAAGAAAATTAACTCCATCTCAGTCAGACCCAGTACAGCAAGGTATAGGCCACGTCAAATTTAAATGCCTAGATGTCAAGCTTTATCTTCACTAGAAAACATTGTTCGCATGCTTAGCTCAGATCTAAATTAATGTTTAAATTTGGGGTGAAGCTCCAAAGGCAGCTTAAGTTGATCCCAATCTCACCTCCAACAGTCCTATCCCCTTTTCCATTACTGGTATTAGTTCTGATGCAGACACAAAATGGAGCTCTTCAGGAGCTGATACTGCTTAAAAGCAATTATTTAAGGGATGCAGCAGCTAAGCTTCTATCCCAGGAACACTAGTGCAGGAAGGAATAAGGAAACGCTGATACAGATTAGATTGGTTTAAAATAAAAAAGGGCCAACAATTAACTTCACTTCTAAGTAAGTAAAAAAGGACATGTTTGCAAGTAGAATGATTTCCCATACAACCCAACTAACTTAAGGAACTCTTCACATACCATCAATACTACGGAAGTCCAGTAAGTATGTTCTGCTGTCCACCTGATACAACTGGAGACTCATTTTGGAATATGCACTTGTTACTGGATTCTTCCTCCGAACACGCAGATAATATGGATTTACAACCTAGTATGAAAGAGATTTGAGTCAGTTAACCAGAACTGCTTGAATATCACTGCATATTGTTTTTGCCCTTTCAACTCACTAGTATTTATCAAGTGATTTCAGATTTCCTTACCTGTTCAATTTGAGGGTTGTTAGAGGGGGTTTTAGCCAAGAGAAATACATTCCTACAGCCCCAACAGAAAACTTTAGCAAGACTCTTTTTCCTGTCAGCATGTCTAATCTCCCCCAAAACCCTTCTGGCACAGCACACAGACAGCACAGGCCCATTAGATTAATGCCAGAACATGAAAACAGTTTCAGACCTCTGGGATATGTAACTACAAAGCTCAAACCAAAATGCATTGTTGTTTGCTGTAAAGGTCCTCTATTTTGTTACCTTCCATTCATAATCCAATTGTTTAATTGCTCGACAAACTTCAGCCATGATATCATTTGGTCGACTCTGACTCCGTATTCCCAAGTGCCATTTAGCCCGTCTCACACCCTGGTGTTTTGACTTCTGTGGATTCAGCTCATCAAGAGTGTGGCGAGGACGTGGTGCTTCAGCTACTAGAAATGGCACTCGTTCAGGGTGAGGGCGAGACAGGTGGTGATCATCCAGAAAAGAATCTGGTGGACTTGTAGCCAAGTAGAAGTCTTTGGCCTCGTTCATTATTCTTCTGTTATCTATAATGAGGTGGTAAGCAACAGCTAGAGGGTCCTGATGATTTCGGCTGTACAGACAACTTAGCACTTCCTCTTCAGTGCATTCAAACTTCTCACACACTTCTTTTAAGGCTTCATCATCAATCATGGTAGAACTATATGATGGGTCTTCAGGAAACAAGTATTTTGGAAGGTCCTGCTTAAACCATTCATGTTCCCTGGATTTAAAAATAAAAAAATTCTGAATATATATAAGTAAACATTTTTAACAGGAAATTCTTTTAAAATATACAATTAATTTTAGTCTGTGCAGGAAGAATCATGGTTGCCAGTCCAAGACCCCTTGTACTAAAACAGTACATAAAGTAATCGCTACCGGCACAAGATTTTACTAGACATTTTGCAGGAAACTGAAAAAAATGTTTTTTGCTATCTCACAAATTGGCTTAGGGATAGGAATCAGGTGGTCACTTTCTCATTTATGATTTCATTCCCTTCCTCCTCTTGTTCTTGTGACTGTTCTGCTACAGAAAGGGCTGACGCTTCTGATTCCCTCTCCTGTTCCCTCCTAGCAGCTGCTTCATTCCTGACCACATGAGATGACTTTTGCTTTAGTTGTTTATTTTTATTTACAGGAACAAGTGACATAATTGAAGGCTGAGTTTCTGGCTTAGCCAAAGTGTCTGTTGGTATGTTTTCAGATACAGAAACCCCCTCTTCTCCTTGAGGGTGCTGATCAGTATTGAGCAGTGTTCAATAGAAGCAAACCAGGTCCCAGCATAGTGTACTAAGATGGGTCTCTTTAGGATAGCAAGGGAATCTTTCTTTCAAACATTCTATCGCTTCATGATAGAATGCCATTTCTATCATGTCCTACCTGCCCATTTTCTCCCACATGCCTTGCCACCCATAAGCACACTGCTGTGAGGCCTGGGAGATACTCCAAAACAGCTTGGTAATATTCCAAAAAGCGTAAACCATACTCCTAAGAAATACCAGTAGAAATATTTTGACTGCCCAAGGACGGTCAAGATACTGAAGTTATGGCAATGAGGGAGAAAATGTCACAGAAGAATGTAGTGAATTCTGTATTTGCTCCATAGAAAAAAAAAATATTGGACAAAGATGTATAATTGTTAATTGTCTCCCTGAGATGGTACCCAGAGGACAGTAACAGCTTCAGTACAGACAGCAGATTAAGCTCAAGGCCAGTGTTCTAATACAAAAAAACCCCAAAAAACACTAAGCACTACAAAGCACAGCAAATTGCAAAAAACAACACAAATCTTCAACATGTACAGCAAAAAATGGAACATGGAAGAGATCAGATAAATCAATATTGGGAACAGAAAAATCAATATTCTGACCAACAACCCTTATACCATTTGTAATTATTTTATCTAATATGCTCCGTTCAAATCTGTTATTATCTCAACACCTTCAAGTCCCACATTGGGTATCAAACAGAACTGCTATGGTTTAACCCCAGCCAGCAACTAAGCACCACACAGCCACTTGCTTGGTCCTCTCCAGTGGGACAAGGGACAGAATCAGAAGAGTAGAAGTGCAAAAAACTTGTGGGTTGAGATAAAAACAGTGTAATAATTAGAAATTTCTTTTTAAAAATTCTAACGAAAAAAAATTCCAAAACCACAAAGAGAGGTGACAAGGAAACCCAAGAAAGACAAGTAATGCAAATAAAAACAATTGCTCTTCACCAACTGACTGATGACCAGCAGACCACCCCCATCAGCCTTCCTCCAATTTTTATTGCAGAGCATGACCCCATATGGTATGGAATATACCTGTGGTCAGCTGGGGCAGCAGTGTCCCCTCACCCATTCCTTGTGCACCCCCAGCCTGCTCTGTTGGGACAGTGTAAGAAGCAGAAAAGACTTTGGCTCTGTGCAAGCCCTGCTCAGCAGTAACTACAACATCCACTTGTTATCAAGACTATTTTCAGTACAAATCCAAAACACAGTTACTGTGAAAAAATTCAACTCTATTCCAGCCCAAACCAGCACAGTGCAGTAAGCTCTACTCAGTGTGATCCTGAGAACACTGTGCCTCAGCACAAATGTGCTGAGCAAAATATAGTTTAATCAGAAAAAACAGTTAATTTGGAAGCAGAAAAATGTATTCCCATATCCCTAAGAGGCTCAGCAGTAGCTGGGATGATGGAACCCAGAGGAATATTTTGTTATTGTTCATGGCACCAGGCCTTTCCCCTTGCATGCACATACACACAACCCCTAGAAGAATTAAGGTATTCAGTTAACCTCAGTTTGTCCTTTAAACTGTCAGGTGACATGTCATATGGATAATAGGACGGAACTGTTTTGGATTCAAAATCCATCCATGTCCTGTTAACCAACATTTTTCAACATTTGTTTCACACCACTTCTTTTCCACACACTATCTAACACAACTGAGGTAACTTAAGTTCCCACCCACTCAAGTCTTACAACACTTAGTTCTCGCAGTGCTTTGATCTCTATGAGGAAGTACTTCCCATTGCAATAAAGTGGTAAGGGATGAGTGTGCCGTGTGTTTTGTTCCACTGAGAAAATATGAACATTGCTGATTTCCTAACTTCCAACTCTAAAAGAAGCATCATTTTCACTATGGTAGTATAGCAACATTCTTTTCTTAGAGCTTCTTGCAAAGAAAATTAAGACGCTGCACAAAGTACAGTACTCCCAGCTACCTTTTTTTAATGTGATCCAGTGCACATTTGTCAACACAATCAACTTCTCCAGAATCTTCTCTTGGAATCTGGAGCCCATGATGCTTCTCTTTACCTACAAACTCTAACTTATCAGTACTTGGTGAAGTAATTACTGTTCATACACAAATTCATGCCAGTGCTTTGAAGCTAGAAATTGCTGTCTTACATGTGGAATATTCAGAGTCTTAACAAATTACTTTTCAGAGGCTGAAGAAATACAAATAAAAGCAGTAGTTATCAGATTAAATAGCTTCCATAGACATTTCCAGTAGAGAGCACTGGTTCCTAACAGCAAAGACAATTTTCTTCCCCTAGAGAAGTCTATATAGTGTAGTTTTTGCAAACCATTATGCAAGTGAACAGTTTTGCTATGACAGTCTTATGCCTAAAGCGTCTCGGAATTTCTATATATAATATATATAATTTGTTTTACTATGATCTCCAATAGATACTTCATTGTCCACTGGAGATCAGCACTAGCAGAGCTAAAACAAAGCCATCAGAAGCTGAATTTTTCATCTCAGTCTAGAAAACATGGACAAGCTGTATGAGTAATTTCTTTGTTCTGCGTTATTTGTGTTATTGTAATTCCAGCATCTTGTGATCAGACATCAGATGGTGTTTTACCTAATGTCTCTGATTGTTGCTCTCTTCATTGGATCCACTTGCAGCATGTGCTTCAAAAGACTAATTACAGATGGATTCAGGTACTGAGGGGTATAAAAGATGCCATCACATATCTTCTTAAAAAGGGTTGGCACATGATCATCATCAAATGGAAGCGTTCCGCATAACAAAGCGTAGAGAATGACCCCACTGCTCCAGATATCTACTTCTGGACCTGCATATAACCTGTGAAAAAATCTGTGTTTAATACATTTAAATATTTTTTTCTCTCATTTTTCCATTGCATCACAGTAATTAAAAGCATGTGAACTTGGGACAACTGATTTGCAAGCACTATACCATTTCTGTTCTATGCCATGCCTCCCTTGCACTTCAGTACTCTTCCCTTTATAAAATGTAACAGGGCACAAGTACAGAGTTTTTCCTCTCTAATGTGTAACAATAATCCACAGTGCAGTTTCATACAATGGCAAACTGAAGGAAACATGCATCTACTACTAAGAAAGCCCATGTTGTATATTGTTATAAAGGTTTTAGAGGAATCTGTGCAAAGTCAGCTATCCCCCAAATTGTGGCTGGAAAGTTTAAGACGAGTCCATATAGCAGAATGTGTCACATATTCTGTGCCACTGCCTGAATAAAACAGACATCTGGCCTCCAAACAAAAAGAGGCAATATTAGGGTAGGTAACTGAAAGCAGATCTGAAAAATCATAGTTTGCAAAAAGGGAAGTTACCTCCAGACTGAGGATCTACTCTGCAGCAGATATTTCACTGCTACTCAACTTCACAGCAGACTTTGCCTGTAGCTCTGCACCTCTGTTTCCAAGATCTGAGCTGTACATAAGATTTTTAAAGCAACTCAGGCAGAATGTACACAATGGATTTGGGACATTAGACATCACCTCTACCTTACAGGAACTATTCAAAGCTAGTTCACAGAAGCTTTAAACACTCATGAAAAATTATCGATACAACTAACAGCCCTCAGTTTCTCAGCACCAAGCTTGTCAACTGAACTAGTTTTGTAGCCTTTAGAATCAAGCAGCAAAATGACTGAAGTACATGCACACATGTATCCAATATAAAAGAAACTACCTTCCAGAAATTACTTCTGGTGCAGCATAGTTAGGGGAACCACAGCTTGTTCTTAAAAATTCTCCATCTGACATCATATTTGATAGACCTGAAAGTGTATAAGAGTAACTACTAAAAATTCAGGGAGCAAAATGATTTCACACTGCATATACCACCTAGAACAAACCACTAGTGATTCAAATTAGAAAATTAACAAATTTATTCCAGTTAAGAAATAACATTGTTTGGAATTATGGAATTTTTACATGAGCATGCCACATAATCCTCCATTTATTTTACCAGAAATCTGAGCAACATAAATCCATTACTGCCCACAGCCTAGAGATATTTGAGAACATATCCATTCCTAGACCAGAACAGTTAAATTTGGATGACACAGGCATGACAGAGAATGAAGTTGCTCTAAGGGAAATGAAGCAGTACAGCAAGACAGGATTTTGGGCACTAACAAGAAAGTTAAAACCTAATTTGCTTCTAAAATGCCAAAATGGAAAATGCTACCACAGAATTTTCCTAAAATTCTGTCAGAGGTTACACAGAACAAGGGAACTGAAGAGTAAACATGACTTTACCACAATTTACACCCCTACACTATGCCCCTAGTTCCTGCATCACTGCAGTTCAGTAGTTTGGTTTTCAGATACTCTGTAAGCAACAGAAGTGTGCTTTAGAACTAGGCCACCTGCATTCACCAGCGCTCCATACAGTCTAACAGCTGTAGAAAATATCTTCTAGTTTCCTCAGAGAAGGCTGCATGATCAAGACTACCATAAGCCAAAGAACTGAGTCTCCAAGAAAGAATTATGCCCTTTCACCGGTCAGCAGGGAATGTGGAGAGGAAGGAATACAGCTTGGCTAGCTTTCACATTCTAACACACAAGCTCTTTTATTAAGCTCTTGTTTAACACACCAGTCATGATTAACTGAGTGCTACAGTTTTGCTGACACTAAGTTACAGGAAGATATTTTTGTAAGTTACTGTACTTCATTTCTTCACCATGTGAGCTATTTCACCCAAAGCATTTTCTACACATGAGAATCAAGTATGATTCCCAGGGACCACATAGTTGAACACCATACCTTTAAAACATACTTAGAATACTCAGCATTACCTAACACCTTCCATTGGAGACTTACTTGAGCAGGTATGATCGACTATGTCTACAAGAGATCTATCATGACACAGCAGTATGGATACCTTACTATGCTTATGTGGTGAGGTTTTCCTGACTCACATGATTCCAAAACCTAGCTGCAAGGCTTCTCTGCAGCTGTGTCATGATCAGCTGGCATAAACAAATCTTCACATCTTCAAAGATTAAATTTAGAGCAATTTAACAGGAGGACTGGTGTATTCTTCTACAGCACTGTAGCTTCTTAAAGATGATGAATTGCCCCTGCACTGTCCTTCCAAGAGAGCTAAGCATCTACATTTTACGGGTGGTGAAACAGACAAGGAGTGAGTTTGGAAGAAGAAAGGTCAGAAACTAAGTCTACTTAGCATTGTAGAGAAAATATTGTTAAGCGAAACCAAACTAATCAGTTCACAACTTCAGCCAGTCACAGAAAATACCTCAAAAGAAAGCTTGAGAGGAAAACAAGTTAAATAAATGAGCAAGAACATTATTTTGCTTTACATATATATTCTTTATGTTCTTCTGTTGTACCACACCACCAAGATATTAAAGTATACATATTTTATTTAATATTTCCTATTGTTATTAACAGGATCTAACACCAGAAATGCAATCAGATATTAAAAAAAGCAATACTTACCAAAGTCAGCTATCTTGGCATTCATGTGTGCATCAAGCAGCACATTTTCAGGCTTCAGATCTCTGTGTACTACCATGTGCCTGTGACAGTAATCCACACCAGAAAGGATTTGCTGAAACAGACGTCTACTTTCCTTCTCATCAAGCTAAAACAGACAAAGATTTTAAATAATTAAGAGACAGTGGAAAATAACTTGTTTTTCATTTTTAGTAGCTAGAGGAAGTTTTCCCATGACCTAAACTTACCAATTATGCTTATTATTTGATACTTTATACAGCAGATTATCAGAACTTGTAGCAAGAAGCTTCATATCTTACAGAAGTCTGTTTGTACCACAGTTCTAAAATGAAACATACCCGCTTACTCAGAAAGTCACTGAAATTTCTTAATCACACTTTTGAAATTGGTTTTGGCAGATGTTACATACTCATTAGCTAGAAACATTAGTACTCAAACATTTAATTTTGTCCAACTGGAGTATCAGCTAACTTTGATGTTTAAGCATAGCACAAGATTTAAACTGGCAAAAGCTGCTGAAATGCAGCACAGAAATTATACGTTTCAGATGCTGTTTATTCTATCAGCAGCTAGTTCCAAACAGTAGACTTAACTGGGCATTACCAACAAAGACCCCTAATCCACATCACTTTGTCCCAGCAACTGAAGTATCCTATGTATCTAAATGGTCTGTAAAAAGTGACTTCAGATCTTTCACATAAGCTGTTCTAACAGTAGAAGCCAGTAATAAGGGCACAATGGCAGCTTTCCAATAATGGGATATACTGAACAAACAGTTTTCAGCTACTCCACCTGAGTACATATCCATCTGGTTTATTCCCAGCCACTGTAAATTAACAGATTAGTAGAGAGGGAAAATGCTATGACAAAGTCCCATAAAGATTTGAAATGTGTTAACATTTAATCATTTGTACTTTCAGAAAAAAGCACATCATATAAAATATATATTAATGGATAGCAACAAAATTAAAACCAAATACAAGAAAACACACCTATATTTAACAAGGTTTAACCAGTACCCCTTGCTCCCAGCCCCTGATAATGTAGTTATCTTAATTAACGCCACTTTATGAGGCAAGCAGCCATTCTGTGACCACGCAAGTCATGTGTTCATGCCCTCTCCCTCATTATCAAGTGCTGGAGGTTCTGTGAAGCAAGTACACAAATCAGTGTTCTTCTTCCCCTCCCGACCAGCCTCGAGATTCCTGGGTGCCAGGCTGAATATCTGCTTCCTTACCAGCCTTTAGTTCCCAGGCACACAGCCATGGATAACTCTGTCATGGCATATGGAACTGCAGCAGCAGCCAGAGCAGTGTCTCTAACATCAGTTACGAGTCCTAAATGGGAATTAAACCTGTGACTTCTAGGTGGCCACAGACACCTCCACCATCCTCTGCTTCCTCTCAGGACTGAGTGATTTGTGTTCTTCCATACGATTTTCAAGGCTAGACTGTGATTGTTATATGGATACAGCAAAATATGTATTAAGATTTGACCAGACCTACAGAGGGTCTAGGTGAATAGATATCCCAAGTTAGATTGTGTTAAAAATTCTGTACTCACTACTTATAAACTGTACTACATTGATTCTGCTCATAGAAATCCTGTGACACTCTAATAATAAATCCTGTGCTACACCATAGTATTCTTTAGAGAAAAAAAACCTTTAATTGTATCATTCTGACAAGGATACCCAAAAAGAACCTGTCAGTCCCTCCAGCCTAGGGTGACACAGGAATGTTGCAAATGCAGCAAGAGAATGCAAGTCACTGATTTGCAGAGCTGGACTACTTCTTACCCTTCCATTTTTACAGATATAATCAAACAGTTCTCCTCCTGAAACATACTCCATCACCATGAAAATGTCAGTTGGGGTACTGATGACCTGGTACCTGATAAGAGAAGGTATCTATTAGTCTACACATTCAGTAAAACACTAGTTACATTTAGTTAAAACTGAAGTTGTACAAATAATCAGATAGAAATATACTTTAAAGTAGTTATCAATATACAGCTACTGGAATGACAATATTTTTCTGAAGCTTTTTCCTCTCCTTTCACTGTGTGATGCCACCATTGCCGAGACTAGTAGGAAATTTGTAATCCCTATCATGAATATCAGTCCTTGCTCTTTCAGAGGTAGAAGTGATTTTTGTAAGATTATTTACAGTGCTGCCTCACCAACAGCTTGGTGCAGTGAGAAAGGACTTCAAAAGGACTTTGCTAGTGTTGCAATAATACACACTGTTCAACATTAATATGCAAAAAAATTCACTTGCCATAAATAAAAAGGTGTACTTCCAGACTAGGAAAAAATTCCTCTTAATAATGATGAATATTAGCATTTAGGAGTATTGATCTCTGGTTATTATATTCTTATCATTCTACTTCAATTAAATTTAAAAAAACCCCTAACTTCAAAGCTTTGAAATAAAAAGTTTAAGGACATACTCACAGTTTAAGAGATTTTGATTTTTTTTACCTAAAAATTGTTTAATTTGTTCCCTTTACAGCAAAAGAAAAAATTCTCCCCATAATTCCTTGAGAAAGAAACTGTCAGCTGAAATCTGCTAAACTGTCTTCAGTTTAGCAACATCATAAGCACACGTTGCTCTTTCATCCTGGTATGTCCCTTGGTGCACTGACACTTCCTATTCTGTTCTGGCTATAGGTATGCCCTTTGGACTCATTCATAGATTAACTGAAAGCACCAGCAAATTTGCTGACAAATCAGCTCAACAGTCTTATGAAAACTAACCCACTGAAAAAGTCAGTGAGTAAATCTTACACAATGTAATTTAGATTCAGTGTAACAGCTGTTGCTAAATTGAAGGGAGTGCCTAGACATGGCATCTGCCAGTGACAAGGGAGTCTTTAGACAAGATTCTACTAGTAAAAAAACCACCCACATCATGACTAAGACAGTGGAAGTCACCCACACTCTGGAGGTGAAGGTTATCTTAACAGGAAATTAGAGTCAAAAGAAAATCAATGTTACTTAAAATTCATTACCACAGACGAGACAAGAGTGGTTTACTCTGGACATAGTTCCACTCTGAAATCTACTGATGAACTATTGATCAGCTAAGAGATGTAATCAGGCACATTTTAAATACCACATTTATACAAAGGGTAGCCACTATATCGAAGGTTTCTGACATAGCAATCACATTTATCAAACTGTATATCCTTAATTCTGAAAAATCTTGCAGAGCACCACCTACACTGGAAAAACATATATCACTGACCAGTACATCACTAAAATCATTCTAAGAAAATACAATAAACTTACTATAGAAATCACCTTTGCGCGCTTGTTCTTAGTAACTCATTTTCTAAGCAGGAAAAAAAAGATCAAATATAAACAGAAAAAGAAAAATGAAGTAGGCAATAAACCCAGAGATGACTGCCACCAGAAATATCTGTAATGAAATTACCTTTTATATACCTGTCCAAAGAATGTCTAAACAAAGATCTAATGGAAGCTCTCCAGTCTGCAGTGAAGATCAGCTTTGTGAAAACACGTTACAGAGGGCACAGCTGCATACTTTGAAGCTGGTTACTTTTCCAAGAAGATACTGTTTGTAGTGATGCCCTTTAAATGTACTTCAGATCAGTGAGAGCAAAAAGAGATTACTGCCTAAGTAAGTTTGATTACAGTAAGCAAAACTTACAGCTTAATTATATGAGGATGCCTGAAGAGTTTGAGGTTCTGAATCTCCCTGCGGATTTTTCCTACAACATCAAGGCTGCGAATCTTCTGTCGATTCAGGATCTTCACAGCAACTTTATGCCCAGTTAACTCATGTTTTCCAACTGCAAGAAACAAGGAAGTATTTAGTCAGGGTTCTCAATTGCTCAGTTAAGACTTTGTTTCTCCTTTCTGAATGTAGCCAAGTTAAGACACCAGCGTTCCACATACCCCCATTATCTTTCGGGGAGGTTGAAAACCAGATGGTATGGAATTTCTTCAGCCCTACTCCAATTTCTCCCACAATTCTATCATTAGAAGGTGTATATATGTAAGAAACACCTTAAACCTAAGCCGCAGAAGTCTTGCAACATGACATTTTTTGCAATATTGGTTAAAAAAAAAAAAAAAGAAAAAAGCAAAGCATATCCCAAACCCTACCATCCTTGCTAATTAGAGAGCATTTTCTCTCCCTGTGTAAGTCACTTCAAGCTTTTGGCTTACTTAGCAACCCAGTCAAACGTGTTTTACTGTATCTCTTCTACTTTATGTGACAGGATCCCTCTTACTGAAGAAATCACTCCTATCCTTCCCTCAAGAAGCCTGTTCCAGCAATTGCTCTGAATTACCAGTATAACTACTTGGTAAGTTTACTTATAAAAACGTATCTGTCCTTGGAGCAGTCTGACAGCTCCACAGCCTGTTAACAGCAGTTAACACCAGAGCTTTATTCCATTTAAATAAGTGGCAAATGCTACCAGAAATGCACAAAAAATAGAACAGAAACTACAAAAAACAATGCAAACATGCAACCTAATGCATTTCTAGAAGTGGAAAAGAAACTGAGGACAGTTTCACTGTTCTTTAAACAGAGGAACTAAAAGTGTAAACTATTTTACAGTCAGCTACCGTTCTTAAAGTCCTTAACTTTGCAAGTGCTTTTGGGAGTAGTCACAAAAAAAGTTCATCAGAATATTTTTCTTAAACCCAAAATAGGATCACAGACGGAACACCGAGAAGCTAAGTAGCTCTTTTACTAGAAGGCTTCGCTATCTGCATGGCTGCTGCGTGCAGTGATTTTAATAATACCATTCATTTGCCCCCGGTTCCTACCTTCTGAAGATAAACCAGATTCTCGAGACACCCGCGTGGTTCATCCTCGTCCACATGAACAGACATTTGTAACAGAACTGTGCTGAACACAATACTCACTCATTTGGGTGCCTACCCTCACTTGAGAATTTAAATAAGCCCTGAGCTTCAAGCTTTGTTTAAATATATCCATGGGAAGCTATGATTAAACAGCAGTGATCCACAAAAATCTTTCTGTGTTCAACAGATAATCTGGATAGAATGAACAAACACCCATCAATCTGTAAATCTCATTCCAGCACAAAAGGCCTTCCTGCTGCCTTTTGCCTCTACATCGAGCTACAAACCAATGCAAGTGAAAACAAGTTTCAGGAGACTCTCTTTTCGAGTAAAAGAGACACGAAGATAATGATAAGAATCTGAGCGATCATTCTTACAAGAAGACAGCCACCTATAAAATGAAGCAGTCTAAAATTCCAGTAGGGAACTAAACACTGGATTACTCAAGACCCCGAACCATCACAATGCTGCACTGACATATGCCTAGTACCTGAAAAAACGGAAGAGCTTTGACTAGGATGAAAAGATCTCCCCTCATTCAAAGGGGCCATTACCTAACAATGGCAACAATAAACAGAGTGCTGGGCAGGCATATTTGCACTACTGAGGAATGCAGGACAAAGCTCACATCCAGAGCAAGTTCTAGAGAGACCACAAAGCAGTGACAGGTGAGTGTCCAGAAATGCATGAGAATTATTTGCTTTGAACCAGATCTACAATTAAAGCCATCACATTCCCTTTGTTTTCTTCAAATCTGACTAAAGTTTTAAAAGAACCAAACAAATTATATCACCTGTGTGCAAACCCTCGGGAGTAAAGAATCATCATAAAAAATAATAAAAATTCAAAAAGCAACTACTTTAATTGAAAAGTCTTCACTCATCCATAATAGAAACTGAAGTAACCCAAGAGTATTCGAAAAAAAACAAAAAAACCACAACTTCTTTAATCAGTAAGTTAAAATGTAGCATTTGTTTTTGTTATCAAGAAACAGCTTCTTAGAAACCAAGCAAAAATCGGTCAGACACATGAATCTGCATCTTCTTTTGCTATACAGAGTACATCTAAGAAGGTGTTTAATACAGTAACATACATATTTGACCAAGTCTACAGCTTAGCATATAAATACACAGTTCTGACACGCACTCGGTTATAAAATATCATTTTTAAGTCACTTTGTTTTATTTCTGATTTGTCAGTCTACTTTAAACTAGAATTTCACTAGCACTCAGGAAGACATTAGAAAGTAATTCATTAGCTACAATCTATGTTCAATATGCAAGGCACATAAGAAAAGAGCTTTTCAAAACAAATTTTTCATTCGAAGTAATTAAACAGTAACATTTGCAGTTGACTGAAACCAATTCTAGCTGTCACAGCTTTCAAGGCTGTGAGCCTCAAGCTTTAATTTTATTCACTGACTGGAAGAAAACAAGATTTTCTGCTTCTTCAACTCTATCAGGTTGAATAAATTATTGTAATGAAAACATACTGTGGTTCAGTGCAGGTGCAGAAAGATCCCGAAAAGCCTATTCTCTTGCTTAAGACATTTCAAATTCAATCCCTATTTTCTTCAGTAATTTTTGCCTTCCTTTAATTCAATTTGAAATTACAACAAATCTAGCCTTTTAAGATACAAGTTTCCTGGATACAGTTCAAGGTATCTGTTACCAGTAAAACGGCAGATACTAACTGGTAACAGACTGCTGACACTTTTGAATTCAACATTAGGACAGAAGTGAAAGCATCACTCCAGATGATAACATCACACAGAAACGTAAGCAGCTAGTGTTATCTTTCTGAAAGCTACTTTGCATTACCGCTTGACAGAAGTTTTACCTATAAAAGGGAATGCACCCTCATCCTCAACTAGCCATCAGTCCTTCAAAATAATGACTGCAAAAAAAAGAAATTCATTTAACAGACCTAGCACATCCCTATATTTCTTTATTTTCTGATAATACCAACTGCCTTCAGGCTTCACTGTGGCTTTGCATAGCACCAAGATTCTTATGACAGTGGCAGAGTCTCAAAGCAGCAGCGACTTATTTTCAACTGTAGATGTGGAGGAACAGCCTCTAACCTTGTCCGACAGTTCTTCAATTGGAAAAAAACTGATTATGAGGCCATGCAGACCAAATCCAACATTCTCATGAAATACAGGTATCAGTTGTTAAGTTTGTAGGGGGGAAAAAAGTCCTAAGAAGGCTATGTTGTATTTAATGAAACAAGTCTGCAGGAGGCCAAAAAGCCAATCCAAAGCTCAGAGGAAAGCAGTCTTTAAGAGTATGAGCTAAACAAATGTTTTCACTAACGTGAAAAAAACCCCCAAACAACAATAGCTCACGCTGTGCAAAGCCATATTGGTGCACAACATCTGATACCATACTGATCTGCACTGCTCATTTCCAGGTCTCTTACTGCTGCCTTGACCCAGACCACCTGGTTTGCAGCCTATACAGACCAGTGTTGATAACCTAGATCTAGAGAGCTGGAACAGTTGTTGCTTATCTAGAGCCTTAAGTAATATCCCTCATATTCTCAGTATGGACCACTGAAAGCTTGAGTACTCTTCCTTTTACGAAAGATAACTTTAAAACAAAAATATCTGGAAATAAAAGTTTGCATCTGGTTTCACCAGTAAACACCAGCAGTGTTTCAAAAAAATTGGCAAAAACAGAGATACATGTTGCACACTGACTCATCCTGAAGTCTGAATATGAATGTGTCTCATACAATTGGTTTAGATTCAGTATTCTTCCACCTCAGCTTTTCACTTTGGTGGCATTTTAGCTTTGCCTAGATGCTGGCTAGAACAGCCATCTCTGTGACTGCCCATGGGAGGCACAGTCGGGTGAACCAAGTCCCTCAGAATTAATTCAGAGTGGCACAGCCAGGTGAACAGACAAACTGGACAGAATCACACCAGTGACAGCTACCAGCAGTGTGAATTCATCTGACAGCTACAGCAGGAGACCTTTCACAATTACCAAGTACAGCACTGATTTTCCAGTTCAATTTTTTCAGGCTGCAACCACCGCTGTTAAAACTAAACACTGAATATCAAGAAGCCATATGCCTGACTCCCTACATCACACGAGTTCAATGTAAATCCTAATTGAGCTGTAAGAAGTGAACATATTTATTACAGTTTTTCACTTTACGTCAATTAATGAAACCATATCACCAGAGAAGGAAATGATGAAAACAGGAAAACAATTGCAGATCTGGTATGAAATGAAGAAAATGTGTGCTCAAGAGGAAAACCAGTGCATCATAGATACAATGTTCTTTATTAAGCACAGCTGAAGCAAGACAAAAGTAACACAGTACATCACATGGGGACAAGAAAAGTAGTACTGCAACAGTGCTCTCCTAAATTTAGGATCATACTACAACATTGATGGTATGCCAATCTTAGTCTTCTGCAGTGTGCTGGGTAAAAAACCACCAAACACATCTTTGACCCCTTCCCTCAACCATGTAGTCCCTCCATGAGGAAAGAGAACCTAATGCCTGACCGCTACACTACCTTTTTTTCTCTCTATTCAAGGAAGTTCTAAGCTTCCACAGAAAAGAATAGTACCCCAGCTGCAGGGTCATGTTGGTACCCAAGGTGCAGGAGATATTGTCCTGCCAGTTTTGAAGNGCTCACTGCTCCAAAGTGACTGGGGCTGTCCCTTTATAAGCTTGACTTGAAAAAGTGACTCAAAGGCCTCTGCTCTCAAAATATTTTTTACCGCCTTCCTAGAGCAAAATATCATCTTATTTCCTGTACATTAGTAATTTCTTCAGAACATAAAAGAGCTTGCGCAGAGAACAATGGATTATCTACACTGAAAAAAAAAGATGGGTTTTTAATACACCTATTACTTTAACAAAAAAAAAAAAACCAAAAAACCAAAAAACCCTTATGAACAATACAGCCTGAGCCTAACTCTACTCATTTGAGAAAGGATGTTTTTGATTTGCTTGCCCCAATATTTGAAGTTCTCACGAACAACACGGCAAGAACAGTGTAAACTAATGTATAGTCCTTCCACCTGTGGTGAATGGCACCATGAGAAAGTTTAATCTCTATTTTATTTCTACTAGCTTTCAAATAAGCAGTATGGCATCCACAGCCCTACACTGTAAAGTTTTAAAAACGAGCTGAAAAAAAGTTTTGCTAACCACTGGTCAAGCAGATTAAGCATAAAGTTTTTCCGTATCCGCACATCAGCTATGTTATCAATTAATCCAACAATCCCAGACTCATCTTTTTACGCTTACTTCTGTTTGCAGAGAGAGAAATCTCGCCTTCCTTACAAGGGCATCGAGAGTTCATACATGAGCATCAAAAGCAATATAAAAGAGCTCGGAGATTTAGACTCCCTACTTTCGTCAGACGGCCAGTGCCGTCCTAAACAAACGCAGCATTTAGCTTCCAGCGGTTATTTCCGCAAGCACAGACAAGGAAGCTGTTTCTGCCCCAGCCACTGCTTCCCGTCGCAGGACCGCAAGTCCCACCCCGGCAACTCAGCCCGGGCAAGTCCCCGCTCCGAGCGGCGCCCCCGGCGCCGGGGCCCCGCTGACGGCCCGCCAGCCGCCCCGCGGCCCTGCTCCCGCCGCTCACCCTTGACTTTCCCGAAGGTGCCGACGCCCAGCGTGTCCCCCAGGATGTAGTGCCCAATCTTCACCCGCCCGTGCTCGTGCTTCTGTTTATCCGCCACCGCCGCCATCTTGAGGCAAGGGCCGAGCCTGCGCATAGCGCCCGCCCGCGCCGCGCCGGAGCGCCAGCGGGGAGGAGCAACCACAGAGCGCCCGCCCGCACCCGCGCCCGGAAGCGAACCGCGCGCTGACCGCCCTCCCGCCCGGCCCCAGCACGAACCATTGCGGCTCTCGGGGGAGGCCGGGCCGGCCCACGGGCGCCCGGGGGGAGCGAGCCCTGCTGGGCTCCAGAGTGTACGGTGCTGCTTTTCAGGAGTGGCGCCGGTGCAGCGGGGCCGCCCTCATGAAATAGACCTCCGACGTCTGTACTTCCAGTAAACTTGTAAATTAAATTTGTTGTTTTCTCCTGAGTTCCTCCTCCCAAATCCAGACCCTATCACGGGAATACGAAGAAAAGCAGGAGTCTCGTAACTCCAGCTACCTTAACCACGTAACCTGCCCTCGGCCTGTTTTGCCAGCCATTCACGCCGCTCATTCACATTGCATTCAAGGCAGTAACCTGCCTTCTATTCCATGCATTGGGTATTTTTTACATATCGAAGACCATACTTGTTCTATTGTTGACTGTAACTGGATTAATTTTTTTAATCGCATTCCAACCCCGCATTGAAAGAAACCTATAAACCTGTAGAAAGAGTGACTATTGGATGGGTATTTCTAAAGGGAGAGATCATCAACTGAAGAGGAAGGCTACGGGCAACTCCCATGCCTTCCTTTCCCCTGTACTCCAGACTAAGTGAATGATTCAGCCTAAAACGGTTTCTCTTGCCTACCCTATACATAGTTCCTGAATGTGTTTGCAAATAGATAAATACATCGGACAGCAAGAAATGAACGATTTTATTCTAGGAATAATCCTAAATCTGATCCAGAGAGCCTTCAATATTACTTATGTTGCAGTCATTAATTTAACAGTTGGAAAGCAGAAATTTTGGTCTATGGAAAAATTGTATATTTTAACAAATTCCTCTATGCTAGTTGCATAAAAAATTTCATAGGGAAGTAACCTTGAGGGGTGTTCCCAACTCATGGGAGAAATCTTTATACACTGACTCTGGAAAGGGAAGGGATGTGTCTGAAATGTGTCCAAACTGAGCTCTTGTAGTATATAAATCACATATGTAAAGTGATTGTCAGATGTTTCTAGGTGAGCTGTGTAAGCTCAGCAGCCTTTAGCTCAGCAGCTTTACTTAAGTTATCAGCACTGTCATTTCTGGGTTCCTTTCTCAGGAACTTTGCCACATCCCCACCAGTGCCAATTTCTGTCAGGAAACACTGTTCTTCACATCCTCAGGATGTTTAACTTCGAATTGTTGAGTCAGGCTGGCCTCAGCATTCTTCAACACCAAAAGGCAGCATGACCTCCCTCCTCCATCCACCTCTGGTAACTTTTGCAAACAGGACCAAGTTTGAGGTGTTTTTCTCCACTTGGAGCATCCTGCTACACTACATTAGTAACATTACACTACATTACAATAGAATTGCACAAGTTTTGAAGCGTAATTATAAAAATTATTTGGCCTCATGTTAGATCTTTGGCTCTAAAAATCTTGCACATCACAAGTAGGAAACACACACACAAATCAGAATATACAAACTAGGATAACTCACGATCTGAGATTTAAGGGGAAAATATTTATTGTCAGGCTATCAAATTTCAGGGTGGGATTGGACAGTAATCTAACATCAGGAAAAGAAAAATTGGCAACGTCTCTTTTGAGTGATGCAAAAAGCATTACTTTAACCTTTTGGAAACATGCTTTGCAGTATGAGGAGAAAATTACGTATTGAATATCACACTGGGAAAAAAATAATGGATTAAGCCATAGCTATCTGAAGAGGGAAAAATTGTATTTGGAATGTCTGTAGAGCTCGTTAGTACCTTGATATGAAATGATTAAAAGCTATTTTTGGCTTTAACTCAAGCTGTTGTCCTGATCATGACAACACAATGAGAATTCAAAAAGCCCTAACGGTCTATACTTGAAAATGGTATCATTTCATGAATTACTAAGTAATCTCTTAATCTGTTAGAAACCAGAGCATTTTAGAAAATGAAAACAAATGAGCTGTTAAAGTCAGATGGGAATTAGACTATAGAAGCCATTCATTACTTTTGTATTTCCAGCCAAAACTGAGTATTACCAAAATAGTTGGTCCATTTATGTAGCAACTTTTATGCTTATATCACTGCATTCAGTTTTACTCAAAGTTCTTTGTAACACCTTGAGCATTAAGTTGCTTAAAAAAAAATGCATAGAACCTACAATAGGTAAAGTCTCCCAGGCTGAGTCAAATCAAGCATAATCTAGGCCAAGCCTTATAGTAGGATCACAAAGGATTAATAGGTTAATATTTGATGCTTATGTACAATGCATATGAATCTACACATCTACCTGAACTTTATTCAGTGTGAAATGTAATGATAAACACTTTACAATTCTAATCAGCAGCACTGCTTCCTCCCTCATCTTTTGCATGTAAGAGTCATATTAGAAGATTGAGCTTTTTTTGGCCCACAGTGCAGCATAAAGTAATGTATTGTATGGGGGTGGGGTACAGGTTGTCCTCTTAGAATAGCTGCAGGAACAAGACATAGCAGAGGAATTACTCCATGAGTCTTTTAAGCAGACTTACTTTCTGATAACCTCTCCATTACATCATTTGTCTTGAAAAGTCCATGCACTACTTTAAAACCACTTTTTCTGTTTGCTTATTCCCACTGGGCATGTCTCTACTTTTAAGACAGAATTTTAAAACAAAAAATGAACTCAAAGCTGACTTAACGATTTCTATCAGTTATCTCCATAATCTTGAGTCAGAAAATTGCTGTTAAAGTCCCCTTGAAGAATTTATTTCTTTTAAATGTAAATTGTTTCTGTATTTTCAGTAATTTGTTCCTATATGTGGGAAGACTCAGGGCACTCTGGTGTAAATAGAGCTGCTGTTCTGTGGAAACACCCCCAACCTGGTGTTACCTGGGGTGTTACAAGTGCCACCTGTGTGGAGCCCCAGCGTGCATGCCCTTTGTGACACACAGGAAGCCTGTGCTGGGAGCAAGGCTTTCCTAACTCATCTGCCCAGACACTGCAATGCCATCAGGCCACTGTACAGTTCAGAACCAGCAAGGAGACTAGGAGTAGTAATGGATCTAATTATTAGACAGTGTAAGAAAACAAAGGATTGAAGACAAAAGGAAAAACATTCTCAGGTTTACTAACAATATTAAAGGGGGAATGTTAATTTGGGTTGTTTCTGCTAGCTGGCGTTAACAGTTCCTTGGCATCATTGGTACAATTTGCAAACAGGCACCCACTTCTCACTCTTTTCTCTTTGATTTCTTACTCTGCATTACCACTGAATGTACAGCATGTTTCTTCTGCAAGCACCAGGTACTATTTCCACTTTCCCTCTCCTCCCCCTAAAAACATACGTTTTGCCCAGCTCCAGGCTTGTCTCTCTTCTGCTGTGTCTAGCTTCTAAGTTGAAGACACTGCAGGAATCACAGAAAGGTTTGGGTTGGAAGGCACCTGTAAATATCCTGTATTAATAATAATATTAATAATATCTTCAACTAGACCAGGCTGCTCAGAGCCCAGTCCAATCTCTCCTGAAACACTCCCAGAGTCTGGACATCTTACGGCTCCTCTGGGCAACCTGTTCCATTATCTCAGCAGCCTCATTGTAAAGAATTTCTTCCTTTTACATAGCCTGAATCTACTCTCCTCCAGTTTAAAACCATTACTCCTTGTCCTGTCACTGCAGGCCCTACTAACAGGTCTGTCCTCATCTTTCTTGCAAGTCTCCAACAAGTATTGAATGGCTTCCTGGAGCCTTCTGTTTTCCAGGCTGGACAATCCCAACTCTCTAGGTTCATAGGAGAGGTGCTGCAGCCCTCTGATCTTTTTTGTAGCCCTTCTCAGGACATGGTTCAACAGAACCATGTCTTGCCTGCTCTGGGGACCCCAGAGCTGGATGCAGTGCTTTGCGTGAAGTCTCTCTGTAGGGGTAAGAACAGAGGGCAGAATCATCTCCATTGACCTGCTGGCCATACTGCTCTGGATGCAGCTCTGGTTTTGGTTGGCTTTCTGGTTTCCAGGCTGCAAGTGCACATTGCTGGCTCATGTCCAGCTTTTCAAGGACCATTACCTTCTATCCTTCTTTGTAGAGCATCTCTCAATCCCTTCATCTCTGAGCTGGGATTTGCCTTCACCCAGTGCAGGACCTTACATTTGACCTTGCCGAGCACCTTTAAATTCACACGAGCCCACTTGATCTTGTCCATGTCCTTCTGGATGGCATCCTGTCCCTTGGATATGTCAACTGCACCACTCAGGTGTCACCTGAAAATTCTCTGAGGGTGCACTCAATCCTACTACATCACTGCTGTCATGTTGATTGTGGGGGAAGTAACACTTTGACCTTCCCTTCATGGCTCACATGCCTACAGAAGCCCTTCCTCTTCTTCTTTGCATCCTTTGCCGGGTTCAGCTTTATCCACACCTTGGCCTTCCCAACCCTATCCTGTCACAACTGAGCAATGTCCCCATGCTCTTTCTAGGATACCTCTTCCTGCTTCCCTGCCTATTTCCTTCTTGTCCTTCAGCTTGGTGAGCAGGTCTTGACTCAGCCATGCTGTTGCCTTTCCTTTCCTGGTTTCTGCACTCTGTGGAATGCAAATTTTAAGATCTGCCAGCTCTGTTCCATTCCCACACTGAGGGCAGTGGGTCCCATTGACTAGCTCCTTCAATCTGAGAATTGCTGAACTCTGAGAGGTGTTCCTCCCGCAGGGAGATGCTCACGCAGCCTGCTGTTGTGAGGGGGAGCTCAAAGGGCCTCACTTAGGAACACTGTTTATGGGGTCGCAAGATGACTGGCTTCAGTCCTCAGCCAGTCTCCATCTTGGCCACAATCCAAGACAGTAATTACTGGAAATTTTCAGAAGTCCATAACCATAATATTGTTCCACTCAGGCTGTTTCAGGCAAGCAACATTCCTAGGCTATCAGGGGATGACTTACCTCTTGTAACCCTCCTTGGTTAGGCAACAAAGGTCCTGGTATGGACAGTCTTTCTGGTAAGTTCAAGGGCAGTTTCAGTGGGGGAGAGGGGGCAGAGGGAAGTGTTTGGGGAGGTAATACATCACCACACAAGGACTTCTACCAAAGGCAATCAATCTTTCACCACCGTAGTCACTTGAACACCTCTCTGCCTTTAAGAAACTTTCCTTTTTTTTTTCTGTCTAAAAAGTGGGACTCATACACTGAACAATATGAAATGTAATTTCTCATGTAATTTGGACTACATCATGCAACTGTGACATACTGATCAGTCTGAAGGATGCAAAAATCACACATTACAGACTAGGTATGACAATACTTCTGTACACTTAAAGGGGCTGACCTAAACTGCCAGTGAGCATTATGCAGAGGTTCAATTGATAATCCGTGAGTTACAATGCTTAACCAAGATCTCAACAAAAGATTATGCACGTAGCAACCACCAAGGCAGCTATCATGGTTACTGAAAGCAGCCTAGCTTTCAGTATTTAACAACACACTACAAAGAACAGAAGTGCATCAAAATCTATTTCCTGTACAGTGCAAATGTAACTGACACATGAATTACACGATCTTTTCTGAACAGGACTAAAAAACCACAAAAAACTGACTTCCTGCCCCTCACCAAGAATTTAAAAACAACTGAAAATGCAGTGGCTGTGAAAATTCTTACTCATAAAATTCATTCTTGTAAGCAAAATTCCTCCTGAAATAAAGGGTTTCAGTTACTCCAAGTCATTGGAAGTTTCAGTGTTACCATGGTGTGTTGTGGATTATACAAATGTTCATTTTTCAGAACAATTCATGAGAAGCTAATAGGCAACAGCAGGAAGTGGCTAAGCACTTGCCCTTGCAGTGTTTTATCATGTTTGCAGCTCAAACAGGCTGTTCAGAGCAAAATCCCACACTAAAGATCACCTAAGACTTGGCAAGCAGAGGCTTTCACTCCCACCCATAGTCAGAATACCGGCCATACCACAGTCCAACTGTACCATTGCTCAAAAAGCCCTTCCTTAGAATCCTGCTGACCTGTATTTACAACGGTCTGGAGTTTATTCTCAGAGAATAAGGACACATTTATGATTGCTTCCTTCTACATCCAATTGTTTCCCAAACATCACCAAAAAACACATTTCAGAGGCACTCCTTAGCCCTGGAAATACATGGCCAGTAGTGTGCACAGTGCATTTTCAGAGCATCACTACCACTTACATTCCAATGCTCTCAAATGGACAAGTTGAATCTAGTGAGTAGTCTTATTTGTTACATGCTAGAGAACAGCAGCGAACGACTTCTCTTTTAGTTTAGGAACAGCCCAAGTTGATATAATCAAGTACCCAAAAGCTCTAACCCTGCTTCATTTAAAAATGTAAAAAAGTGCAGTTGGGCACTCCAGTTTCACACCTGAAAATTTCTTCTGTGATCTTGCAAAAAGTGATGATCATTCAGTAGTGACAATGCAACATGGTGCTTCTGGAAGTTCATGGCAAAACTAAAGAGCAGCAGGAACAGCATCAGAAGCTTAAAGCATCCTAAGTCTTGTCAGTTTCTAGTTTTGTGTCTGCAAGGCACCTTGAAAGTCCTCTAAACCCTCACAGTGATTACTGTGATAGCCCAACTTTCATAGCACCATCTTACAATCACTTTTTTGAAGTGTGTTTGAATGCCATTAACACACAAGGTACGTACAGATTCATAAGGCATCAATCTGTAATTTTTATGTAACTCCACGTGACTTACTACTGTCTGGTATTAATTTTACGCCCAGCAGAGTTAACTCAGATCTGTGTCAGCTTTCCACACCAACCCCATCAGGCCACTCAGGAAATTTTGTCCCACCTACAGCAAGTCTCCAAACCCTCTGTATTTGCAATACACAAGCTCCAGCCTTGGGAGTTTCTTTTTGCCCAAGAAGCAATGATCCACACAGTAAGTAGTATCTTTGCAGGCTTTTCAGTACCCCAGAGCAGTGAAAAATGAACAATATTGGAAATCCCTCTTTCACTAACACCTTCCAACACAGCACACAGAGCCATTATTATAGCTACTATCTTTAAAAAAAAAATTCTGGCTTTCTGTGCTAGGGCACACTGAGATTCAGAGGCACACAGGGCAAATCCATAGTACCAATATTCTACTGCTGTGGTAGGGGAGATCTTTTGAGTCATATATACAAGCCTCTTTTTCAGTTCAGTGCAGAGATTATGGTCCTTTTAAATACAGAAGTACTATCAAATGAAAAGTCTATTAAAGGAGTGTTTTAAATTAATGAGTTCAGAATTTGTGTTTTTAAGTATTTATGGATTTTCAGGAGTACTACATTTCAGTGAAATAAAGTGTGTAAAAAAGGTGACAGATTTTCTGGATAAGACCATTTATTTTAACAAATAGATGAGTCTTTAAGATGAACTGGAGGCTGCAACAGCTGCTCTCTTAGGCTTCGGTGTGGTTCCCTCACGGAATCCATTCCTGCAAGTAAAAATATGGTTACCACTTTTCAGAAAGTTGATTTGTGCACCAGGTTATTTTCTGACAGTCATGTTTTAGATGAAGCTCACTAGCTTTTTTCAATTTATCTCAGAAATGCACAGAAATCACTACAGAAATCACCCATTCACACCTTTTTACAAAGAAATGCATTATTAACAATTGTCTTGAATAGTACAGTTTTCACTCTCTTCTGCTGAAGTAAATTTGACTTCTTGGAACGGGAAGATTTCATTACCTGAGTGAACACTGCAAGAATACACCAAATACAGCACACCTGCTGAAAGCAATCTTAGTTCATGTTCTTTCTCAGCAATCAGAAAAAAGAGGTCTTGTTTGTGAAGCCTAAGTATTTCTTACAAAAATCCTCTATGCCTCCAACCACTCTTCTTCAGCCCCAAGCTTGCTTTTGGATGTAACACTTCTACTTGAGCAACCTTTAGTGGAAAGCAAACTACAGCTGCACACTGGAAGGTGTTTTACAGCTGCCACTGGAGAAGAATGAGCTAACCAAAACAAATTAATTGATCCCTCAACCACACCCAAGACTCATACTTAAAATCTCCTACCTTTTGCTAATAAAGCCAATCTACATTTTTATGACAACACTCCTGAATTATGTGGTATTTTTCATACAGCTTCCTTCTGTACTAGACCAAAAGCTACAGTTCCATGGGAGTCATACAAAGTGAGTGTAACCTTACAACACCCTCTGTACTACCTCCTAAGTACAACTCAAAAGCTTTGTAACAAGTCTTAGAATCAGGATCTGATGTAATACCTACTTAATGCTAACTGAACTCTAAGAGAGGGACCAGAAGTTACTCCCATCCTGAACTTTTTTCTAAGTACGCAAATGGGGACTGGAGTGCATTTCGAGACTTATCTCTATAAAACTCCCCACTTTAGTGTAATCATCTATGTAACTGAATCACAAATAGAGGCAATACAACAAAAAGCATTTTTAGATGGGGGCAACTTATTACAATAGCGTCTGTGTTCTGTACTACCTTCACTTAGTAGAAACATCAGAACTTTTTTATATACCCTTTGTGTTACCAGTAAGGATTTTTTTTATCCTCAAAGGAATATGCAGCCAACTATACAAAGCACCACTTATTTCATGATATATTTCAGAAGATAAAGCACTACTAAAAAAAATTTAAAATGTTAACTTTGAATGGTGAATTTTGTCATTAAGTGGTGTCTATGCAGGATTTCACACCCTGCTAGTCTGTAATAAAATGTTATACCTGAACCGACGGTAGACCTTTTTCAGGTGCCTCATGCGACCAGTACCAGTGGTGTTGCGTCGTTTAGCCTTGGCACTCCAGTTATCTAAAATATATAGGCTACTGTTACTCATCTGCACCAAATATTTCAAGTTGCATGTTACATTTGTATTGTACAACTATTCAAGCCGACTAAAGAAAAAAAATTAGCTATAATTTAAGTCAGTTTCCATGCAGTAATACTGCATATTACCTAACATATAGTTTAATCATCATTAATTTAAACAAAGCTCCAAAATGCAAAATGACAAAACTGCAAAATGACACAGTATTCCTTGACTGCAAAAGAAGCCAGACTGCTGAAGGAAAAGAAACACGTTTTTTTAAACTAAAGCCAGTTAAAAGTTTGCTACTTACACTTTCTCTTACGCTTAGCAGGGTAACCACATTTCCCACAGGTCGATTTTTGCAGGTGGTACGCCTTGGACCCACATCGACGACACAGGGTGTGTGTCTTATTTCGTCGCTTACCAAACGACGATGTACCCTTCGTCTGAAAAGCATTTCAAGATATAGCACGTTGGAAATACCACTAACACTTCCAAGTCACAAATCTAAAAGAACAAGCCCTAAAAAACCAATTGCAAACCGAGTCGTATAAACACGTCAGAGGCACATTTAACTCTGAACCACAACTGCATTTCAAATACACGTAGCGTCCATTTTCAGGACTCATTGCCGCCATTCCTTATGTGCCCCCGCCCCCGTGCTGAAGTAAAACGGAGCCACGGCGCGATTTTTCGGCTCCCCTTTCCTTCCCCACACCCATCACCCTCAAGCAGCAAACTGCCCTCTCCTGACGAAAAATAACTCGCTTCACACACAGCAGCCGCACACTCACCCTTGGCGACCAAACCCTCTCTTGCTACGCTACCGCCCGGCTGCTCGGCCACGGCAGCAGCAAGTACGAAGCAGGAGTCTCCGGAGCGCCCACGGCCCCGCACCGCACCACGGCCTCCCCGCCCGGCGCGGCGCGGCAGCCGCTCCCACCGCCGGCCCCAGCCCCGCCGNGTACCCTTGTAACCCCTAAACCACATGACCCATTGCCAGACCCAGACGGCTGTTGAACACCTCCAGGGATAGCGAGTCCACCACCTTCCGGGTAACCAATTTCTGACCACCTGAACAGTGACAAAAATTTTAATGTGAATGTCCCATGTCTCAGTTTAAAGGCCGTTTTCTGTTGACGTCTCTGTAGGCACAGTAGAAGAGACTGGACCCCACCTCACTACACCTTCCTTTCAGGTAGTTACAGAGAGGAATGAGGTGTAATGGGTGAGTTTTAATGAGTGAAATTCAGGCACAGAGTACTCCTGCCTGTAATAACGTCACTGTCAAAGTAAGCTGCCTTGAACAACAGGCTCTCTTCTGCTCTCTGTCTGTCCATGTCCTCTCCCATACCCCTCCATGGCCCTAGACAGTCTGCCTGGAGTCAAAAGCGTTGCCATGGACATTATGGGCACAAAAAAGGGAAGTGGTCACAGCACTAAGCCTGAGTCCAAGAAACATTTGGACAATGCTCTAGACACATGGTGTGATTCTTGAGGCTGTCTTGTGCAGGGCCAAGAGTTGGTTGACAATCCCTGTGGGTCCCTTCCAACTCAGCGTATTCTGTGATTCTGTGAAAATCTTGTATTTCAATTCTCACTTGCCTGCCTACTATGCATTTTCAGTAGGCTCACAGTCTATACATAATTTTATCTTGACAGAGTTCATTTCAGGGGAAATAAAATGTAGAGAGAAATTGGAGAAATTTGTGTATATCTTATTACCAGATCATTACGTTGTCATCCCAAACAAAGCCAGAAATTGACACTATAGCCAGCTTATTTATCTTTGATTGTAGAATTATGTAATTTGTCTTACAGTATTTGATGAAAGCATGTCTTTATCTGGCAGGCTAGATCTTACTCCTGGTTTACTGACTGAAAATGCAGCTTTTACAAAGTACAACTATCTGGGCCCACCAGAAGCCAACGTACTGTGTGGAACCCTCCCACTATGTATGGGTTGAAGCCCTGTGACATGGAGCTTATTGATCAGAAGAAGGGGTTGCCCCATGGCACAGTCCCTAGATTAGTGAAGCTGTGTCTGACCTGCTGCATTTTCACTCCCGGACAAACTGTGTTCATATGATTGTCTCAATATTGATTTATCCTCACTTACTTCAGAATGCAGCCTCTTGTTGGATTCTTTCAGTGCTAATTTATGTGCTGGGAAGCTTTTGACCTTTGCTAAGGTTGAGGGATGGGGCAAAAAGCCCTTTTGACTTCAGCAGCACTGCTTCCAGACCCAGAAAGCATGTGGCTCACACTGTTTGCTCAGTTCTTTCATTTTGGGTGGGAGTTTCTATGTCTGAAATAACAGAAGTCTTTGCCTGTATTCGTTTTACCTCACGTGAAATCCAGGCATTTACTCCATCCATGGTCCTGCAGTAGTTAAAATGGAGAGATTGGTTCCGAATGATAAATCATCCCATCTTAAATTAGGTGTCTAAAGTAGGGTGAAAAAATGATCTCTGGGAGGAGCCCTTCTTCCATGAATTCTGAGAGAAGCCTAGGCAGGCCCCTTAGGCTGGGGCACATAGGTGGCTGAAGTTCAGTAAAATTAATTTTACCCTGACTTGATTTGATGAAGATATTTTATAGCAATTCAGTTTTCCTTACCAGAAATCAAAAGAGAAATCGCAGTGTCCTGTGGATGAAGTGCTATTAAGAAAAAAAACCCCAAACCACTTAAACGGTGTGAATACATCCTAAAGGCTGAACTGGAGTCATATTTCTCCCAGCAACCTTGCTGTGTGCCTTTTATCTAGTGCCTCCTTTGCTCTTTCTATCTCACTAGATCTCAGAAATCTGGAAGATGACATGGACATTGGACAGGTGCCATGGCAACAGCCTCCGAAGGAAGTCTGTTGGTTTGGCTGCCTGCAAGAATATGCAGGAATTATTCCTGTCCTTTGTGGGCTAAAAATAATCTTCATTTACATGTCTTCAAACCTGTTCAGAAAGTAAGATTTTTGCTGTCATCATGCACTTGTCTTCAGTATTCAGGAACATTTTTAGGGTAGAGAATGGGCAGAGCTGTGGCTGACCCAGTACCATTCCAGAACCTCTTAGCCTGTGTAAGCTCTCAGGGGAGAACAGAGTTCATTGCCCATTGCTCAGAACTTACAAGCTCATGTAGTGGCAGCTGCTGAATGGCTGAATTTAGACTCATTTAGAATGAGTCTAAATTCAGCACTGACTAATTCACACTGCTTCTTTGTTGCTTAGAAAGTAATCCAAAATTTGGAAGGTGACATGTCTGGATTTCAGAACTGTCTTTTTGATGTAGGAAACAGCAGTCTGTCACTGCAGCTGGTATCACATCACAGCTTCTGCACAGCAATTTTGGTCCAGCCAGGTTTGTTGATGGAAAAAACCCTTTGTTGTGCCAGCAAACAGTGATCCTATTAATCTTCTAGGTTAAGGTTTATTGAATACTGTGTTCTGCACCATGTTCTGCAGCCTGGCTGATCTGGTTAGGGTTAAAACACTGAAGTAAAAAATAGATATGCCTTTAGAAATAAGCCTTAGAGGCAAGTCTGTCACAGGGACAGGGAGACCAGAATCAGGGCTAGCTGGGCATTAGGGAGGAGAGGGGGTGTGACCAACAGATAACCTCAGTGGCAATTGTTTTGCTCGAGTTTGATGTCATGCTACTACATCACACCGTCACTGCGGTGCAATACAGCCAGGCACACCCTGTGGTGTGACTTGATTCAAAAAACAGAGGAGTAGAACTGGTTTTACAGAGACTGAGCTGCTGAAAGGACCTGTGTGTGGCAAACACACAACTGATATCCAAGCAAGTTGTGTCTAATGTTATCATATGGCATCACTCATTTGTGCACATGTGTAGCACTCTTAGTGCAAGCAGGGATGAGTTAAAGGGATTGGAATAGTGAAAATTCAACCTTCATACATAAACGTTTGAGGCTAGTCAGCAGTGAATACTATCTTAAATTATCTTCAGTGGTGCAGACAAACTGAAGTCTTTATTTCTTATTGTGTTCTCTTAGATCAAAGGAGTGCCTTTCAGTATCTTCCTGGATATTGAACACTTTGACATAGATAACAACATCTCAGGAACGCTGTAGGAAAACTGAGGAATTCAAGGGAAACATTTTCATGAGGGTTGATTTGGATGCCTTTGTTATCGTCTTGTTTTGCAGAGGTAGATATCTCGGTTGGAATTAGTGGGGAACACACTGATTATTTGTTACCAAGCAGGCAGAAGGAGCGTAACATTTGTATAATATCCAGATTCTTCAGTTTGAAAACTTTCGTATGTGCGTTTGAGCCAAAAACGTTGATCACCACAAGATGACAGTAGAGTTCAAGTAAAACCTTTCTACTAAGCAACTCAGTAAAAACTCTCAAACAGTAACAGTAAATTAGGTTAATAAATTGAAGTATTAATATTATCTGTACAGTTCTTATACCTCTATGACAATAACATAAAATTTTAGCAAACAACAGTGCTTATGAATAAGCCTGTTATATCCTGCTAAGAAACGAATCAGCATAATAGAAAAGTCTTTCTATTTGTTTAAGATGAAAATGAATAGAAGAAAATTAAACAGCTGACACTAACTTCTGAAACTGCTTATTAAAATACAGTGGAAGTGATAAAATAATTATAACAACTCAGTATTTTTTATTACTATTTTATGGCAGCCTTCCAGTACCTAAAGGGTGCTTACAAGTAGGGTGGAGAGAGACTTTTTACAAGGGCATGTAGTGATAGGACAAGGAGCAATGGCCTTAAACTGAAGAAAGGCAGGTTTAGATTAGGTATTAGCAAGAAATTCTTTACTGTCAGGGCAGAGATGCACCGGCACAGGTTGCCCAGAGAAGCCATGGATGCCTCATCCCTGTAAGTGTTTAAGGCCAGGCTGGATGGGACTTCGAGCAGCCTGGTCTAGAAGAAGGTGTCCCTGCCCATGGGAGGGGGGTTGGAGCAAGATGATCTTTAAGTTCCCTTCCGACCCAAACCATTCTATCCATGCTATTATTCTATTGCCACTCCTTAGCACCAGAGAGAGAGAGAGACTGGATAATAACCTTCAGTCCACCTTGGGGGTAGCACTAATACTTGTAGATCATGGCAGAAGCGTGACTACCATCACAAACATAGCAGGAAGAAGAGCTTCCCGCCCATTTCCTCAGCTGCCTTTAACCTTTATTTTAGAGTAGTTGCAGGGGAGATCCTGGTTTCCTCCCCACTAGAAACCACACTAGAATCTTTCTTGTTCCATCTGGCTAGGGGAGCAGGGAGAGCGTATCTCTGCACAGCAGAGGTGGGAGCAAGCCTGGGACAGATTTGCTACACAGTGCAACAGAATTCAGAAAATTCAGAATTTTAAAATGTCCCTAGTTTTGTTTGTTTGTTCTTTGCTTTGGTTCTGTTTTTGTTTACTTTTGATTCTTTTTTGTTTTCTTTTTAGTGCTTATGCTTAGATACATTACAGGATTGTGGGGCTTTGTTGCACCAAAGTAATTTTCAGAGGGGGTTTCACTGGTTGCAGAGTGGTTGCATGGCAGTTTGGGCTGGGCATCAAGCAGGGTACATAGGAGAAAGCCACAGGTTCCTTTACAAGGTGACAGCCATTTACTTCTCAGTTGTGTAACAACATAATATTCTTGTCTTGTTAGTATTATTTTGATAAAAAGCAACCTTTATTGATCAGGTATTATTTGATACTGTTGTCTTAAAACTTTATTGCATTATTCATGCCCAAATATGTACACACACAAGCCTAGAGCAAACTTTTCATTGGGGAGGTACAAAAAGCATTTGTGCTACCACCATCTGGTATTGTAGTCTGAATCACATTCCACACCTAGCTTCTAACCACATTCCTCTTCATTGCAGCAGGAAGTATTTTAGTGAGTTCTGAGGAAAATGTTTGTATCAGTACAGTCTGCAAAGTACTGGACTTAGTTTTCCTTCAGATGGTTCTGGAATTTTTGAGAAAAGGCTGGTCAAATGTTTGTCTGAAATGGCATAGGTGTGGTGGATCCTCTGGTGGAAAGGCAAATTAGCTGGATGACCTTCTGAGGTTCCTCCCAGCTGCACTTTTGTCATGCTGTGATTTTATAAAAGGCCTCTAACTGTAGAGACGTAACTGTATCTCTAATCTCTCAGGCTGTCATTTTCTCAGAAAAATGCGTTTGACCAATTTTATACTTGCTAAAAAAAAAGGTCAGATCTTCATGAGCTCTGCTTTCAAATTTTTTCTGCTTTTCCTGTTGTGGTGGCTGGCTGAATACATGCTATGGCCCCTTTCTTACAAGCCCACTGACAGGCGTGCATTTTGAACATTCATCTTTCCCCAGGGTTGTGTAAGTCTCTGACGTGCATTTTCGGACTTATTCTAAAGCACATTAAATCCAAAAGATTCATTATTGAAAATAATTGTATAAATGAAAAGGAAATGTTACCTAGTCACAACCCTGAGATTAGCTCAGTAGGTCAGAGCATGCTGCTAAGAACACCAAGGTTGTGGTTTTGATCCCTGTGTGGGCCATTCACTTAAGAGCTGGGCTCAGTCATCCTTGTGGGTCCCTTCTAACTCAGAACATTCTGTGATACATGTGTGTATCTTTCTGTGCAGACACATACACAGATGGTACACACTTAGCTGTACTAAAAATGTTTTCTTTTCTTTCTTTTGTACTAAAAAAATATCAAAAGCTTGTCTCACTTACAGCTAGACACAGCCTATACCTAAGCCCAGGCATTATGCTTGAAATTTGCTAACTTGGAAGCTGAGTGTCTAAACATAACTTACAATGTCAATGATTTTATACTTCCAAATGTTCTGTATGAATGATGGATGGGCATAATCTTTGGAAAAGAAATACAGTATCAACTGGTTGGGGAAAAAAACCAACTCTTTTCTGAAGGAATGTTGGGTGTAAAAGTCTTTGCCAGAAGCTCAGAAAAGGAAGCCAGCTTAAATTTAAAGCTGGGTTCAAGCAGTTAGCTACCTTAGCCTCTCAATTTTTTCACTTTTTATGTGGAATTACATGCTTGCCTAGTTATGTCTCTGTCATCACATTCCCTCCTTGTGTTCCTCAGCTATGCTCTAAGTGCATAGGTGAATGATTTCATCTTTCGTAAAAGTACGGTTTTACTAAATGTGAATGATTTTACTTCTCACCAGCCATTCCTTAGAACATGGCTTGATATTCTCCTCCTGGATATGCCGGAGAAGTGCATATGCATGCCTTTTTACACTGCTTTTGCTCTCCCAAGGTAAGCAGGTAATTCAGTTGTACAAAACCTATCCAGATTTGGCACCTGTTAGTGTTAAAAGAACTGGTACAGCATATACATGGTACAGTAAATTTTCAAATTCTTCATGTGTGTTGCAATTAGAAGTATCCAAGTATGTGAGTAAATGCAAAGCTATGCACAAAATGTAAGGTATCTGATTTTCTTTTAGAAATATGCATTTCTCACAAATATTTGTTTTTTATAAGCTTCAAGTTTTACTTTAGATCTGCCATTCAGGAAGAAAGATATGTGTCTGCACCAAAGTGGAAGGTCAAAGAAGGGGGCATTGAAGAAAATTGGGGCACTCATGTTTGATCTGAAAACCAGCAAAATGAGCCTAACATATTAGTTGTTTGTATGTTTATTTATCTCACATCTCACTTCAGGAATCCTAAAGAATTTACGTTTTTCTTGCTCTGGGACTACTGCAAGTGATTGCTTTCCCGGTCTGTTCTCTAGAAATAAAAATATAAGCTACTTTAAAGTAGAAAAACCTGTCACTTGCATAGCACTCTTTATCCTGTATGGATTTGTGGGGTTTGCCTTTAATTTTTGGATGTGAGACATGAGCTGTACGAAAAAGAAAAAAGGCTTTGCAGTGGAACAGACAAATGCAAGTTCTATGTTTACTGAAGATAAAGGCTTATTCCCTAGGTAAAATAAGTTCACTTTCCTTCATCAAAATCACTGTTGCATTTTATTATTTTCACCGGCTGAGAACCTTCCCGAAGTACAAATGAATTGCTAACAAAGGTCAGCTCAACTTAGCAGTTACAAATGCTATCTTCTGTTTATTCTGGAATGTGTTTTCCCTGTATCAGGCATTTTCAACTTTGCATTTACTGGAACTGAAGCATACTGGCTCCGTCAGGGAATTCCCCTAAAACCCGTGCACAGTTTCACTCTTACACTGCTTCACTTTAACAAAAATAGAGGACAAAATAGTGCCTAACCTTAGTAGTATGTGCAAAGAGGACACAGAGAAGAAATGGAGCTTTTTGAACTTCTTCTTATTTGATCACAAAATGGAACTCACAATCCTGTGGCCACAAGACCTGTATTAGACTAACACACACAGCATGGACGGTCTTCCAGGTGATCCAGGGCAAACTCAGTTTCTCTGGCAGAGGGTGGAGAATATGCCAGTGTGTACAGTCTCAGATTTGGGTTATCCCTTTAGTTAGTCCTTGTTAACTAATTGCACAGTTTTCAGCAGAGCTTGAACAACTGTTAGGAAGAGATGTAGCCTAAAAAGTGTTTGCTCAAGAAGGGAAAAATGTCTGAGAGAATGTTGCACTGTGAAAAAGTCACAGAACTGTGACAAGTCCAAGCCTACTTATTCTTACTGTATTTTGACAGCAGAATAAAATATGGTAGCCCTCCCAGTAACAATATCTGTAATTTACTTTTTCTGCTCTGTCTCTCGACCAGTTTACAAGTTTGTAGTTGACCTCAGTGCAAAACTGACCATCAACCTTTCACAGGATACCTCTCTCATGGTTGAGGCATGCCTTTACCTGGACGCATTTCCCTGTCCTGCTAACCTGGCTTAAAGCCCAGCTGGCAACCTAAGCGCCATGCAGCTGCTTGCTCACCCCACAACACCGGGATTGAGGAGAGAGTTGGAAGGGTAAAAGCCTGAAATCTCGTGGGTTGAGATAAAGAGTGTTTAATAGGGAAAGCAAAAGCTGTACACACAAGCAAAACAAAGTAAGGAGTTCTTTCACTGCTACACATGATCAGGCAGCTGTTCAGCCATCTCCAGGAGAGCAGGCCTCCATCACGCATAACGGTTACTTGTGAAGACAAACATCATCACTCCAAATGTCCCCCACTACCACCTTCTTCTCCCCACTTTATGAACAGAGCATGATGTCATATGGTCTGGAATATCCCTTTGGTCAGCTGGGGTCAGCTGTCCCAGCTATGCCTGTTCTGAACCTCCCATGAGCCCCCAGCTTCCTTGCCAGCATGGCAGTAGGAAAAGCAGAGAAGGCCTTGGCTCTGTGCAATCCCTGCTCAGCAATTGTAAAAACATCTGTATATTATCAGCCCCGTGTTCAGCACAAATCCAAAACATAGCCCTGTACTACCCACTGTGAAAAAGATGAACTGTACCCCAGCAAAAACCAGCCCACTTGCTTTCATTACTGTTTCAGAAGACCAAATATGTATTCACCAATAAATGAGCAGAATTGTGTACTTGTCTTGCCATGAGGCCCTACAAAGGAAAAAGCAGGGGGCTTCCTTTTCTGTTGTTATCGCAAACCTTATGTTTTACAGTCTTTCTTTGGAATTGTCAGTGTTTCTCTCTCTCCCTCTCTCTTTTTTTTTTTTTGGGGGGGG
>VZRS01013870.1:50968-61989 GCA_013398055.1 Ifrita kowaldi
TTTATAAAAATCTCAAAGTTATTTGCTAGTTCTAAAAAGTCTGGACATTACTGTTAGTGGAATACTTTTTTCTAGCTATTAAAAGTTCTACAGAACCTCCACCTATATTAGAAACACCATACTTTTGATTACTTTCATGATGGTCTTTCAACCAAATAAGCACTGAATGGGATGTCTTTTCAGGCTAAGCAGGGACAAGTCCAATCTCCAGAAATGAAGATTCTTTCAGAGATGTTTAGTGATATGGTCTCCACTATCAGATAAAGCATTTCCTATTTATATAACTCCAACTAATCGAAACTGTTATATAAAAGTAATTGGATGGCTGGATAGGAAGAAATTTTCTGAGAATTTTGTATCTGGAAATAAAAAAGTACATCATTAGTATGGTCATAGTGACCCTGGGCTTCAGTCCTGCTCCTTTTAACTGAACAGCAAGTACAGGTTGAAGGCAGAATAACTCACTAAGCTTATAAGCTTGTTGTGGAAAAAATAGCAGATGTTGAGCACATCTAAACTTCTCTGGGCTCAGGTGAATCTCTGCAACTACATTATCTCTTTCTCATTACTGGTACATGTTTTCAATTATCACAGTCTGATGGTGGTTGTATGCATAGCCAGTCCAGAATGAGGGAGAGCCAGAGTCAAGGCTGTGTCATTTCTGTTTCTGCACAATGTGCTGCATCTCTGTTGCCTCTATGAAAGTTTGCAAAACCTTACTTTATTTGTTGAACTTTGTTTCCAGATGGAAGATATTCACAAAAGCTTATTCCAGGAAGTTTCACAGTAGCAGTTAGGGTTAATTACTGACTTCTCAAGTAAGCTGACAAAATTTAAATGAATTCCAGATGGTCCTAAAAATGTTGTAGTTCAAAAAGATATCCTAATAAGATCTGTTTCTTTGAAGTCCTGCCTTCATTTTGTTCCCTAACTCTCCTTTATAGGAAAGGAGACTTTGTTCTGCTTATTGGAAAACATTTTTAAGGTTTTAATTTCAAGATACTTGGAAATTTTCAGAGGGAGACTAATGGACTTTGATGAAAGATTTTGTTCAAGGTTTGGTGCTTGAAGCATTTTAGCTTTTCAATTAGTTACAATAAGTCTTGAATATATTCACTGATTCAGAAAGAACCAGAAATATAAAAGCATGGACAAGGTTGCTAATGGTTGATATTTGACTTTCTATTCACTCTACAGAGAAATCAGAAAGAGATGATATTTTAAAAGGCACCAGGACCTCAGGCCAGAAGAGACCTGGATTATCAGTGTGAGATACTGCTCTCTTAGGCAGTCATATAAAGCTTCTCATGAATTTATTAAAATGTAGGAATTAAGCTTAAACAATGTAGAAAAACACAAGAAAAAAATCAACAAAAACTTAAATCATTGGATGCTTGTGAAAAATTGGCTTTGTTTGGGTCTGAGGATTAATTGCGGAGAACAGGCTCTGCAATCCTCCCTGTAGTTTAACCTCTGATACGTGCCTTTATATACTGTGTGTGGTTTTGTGTCACTATTAACACAAATGGAATAATACTTCCACTCTAGCCTGTTTCATGTGACTCTTTCTGTGTTGGCATATTTAAAGCGCTAAAATCTTGATAGCAGCCCTTGGGTTCATGAAATTCGCCTATTTTATGTATGTGTGAGCCCTGTTGCTGGACACATGAGAGCATATAGATCTGTTGTAGACACAGATCTACAGTACCTCTGCTTCTGCACACAGCTGGCAAGTGAGCTCTTAGAAGAACTTTTGCAGAAGCCCTTGACCCCTGTGAGCTCTGTGGGCAAAATTTTCAGGTTGAGGACTCGAAGTGGATCTTGCTTGCTCCCAACCCTTGGTGATGAAGACCATTGAAAATCCCTCTCATAGTACTAGCCGTACTTTGTTTGCTGTTGTTGCTCGCCAGATAGATGGTCTGAATCTGAGATTTTTGTCAGCCTGAAGGAAGAATGTCTCAGGGAGGCAAGGATCAGCAACAGTAGCAATGAAAACTAAGTATTTACTTTTAGTGAACAGCTAAATCAGGCCTGCCTAGGCAGCTAATCTCTAGATAGTGTGGTGCATTTGGATGCCATGGTGCTGTCCGGGGGAGTCCTTTGAAGCAGTGAGCAGTATCTGCTAGTCTGGGATGAGCAGAAACCAGAAGAATTTGTGCAAAGTGGTGGTTCACTGGCACTTGTGCAGATGCAGTGTCTGGCTGCATCTGCAAACAGAAGGTTCTCCTCTTGCCCTCCTTCTTTTCCCACTTCCCGCCTCTTTTGTCCCATCTCTCTTCTCTGTGACTGAGTATGTTTTTACGTTCTCCATGGGCCTGTGGCTCACCGGCCCTTTCTAAGAGATGATCTAACTCATAAAAACAGCTCAAACCCACCCAGATTTCTTTTTTTAATGGATTTATTTTCTGCTATTGTGGTAAATTAAACTGGCTCAGAAGGGACTGAAGTGTGCCAAAGCCAGCATCAGATGTGCGGAAGAAACAAGCACGTGGTGGCAATTGGGAGTAAAAGCAGGCAAAGATGTGGAAAAAACAGAACAGTAACTCAACTTTGGGCAGATTCAAGCTGCTGAGTTTGTTCACCATGTCTTTTGTTTTAAGATCAGAACATAACTCTAAAGAATAGTAATTATTTGTTTGCCCAGTGATGACCTTTGTGTACATACAGAATGTCTGTGCTCTGGACAAGTCTGATGTATTGCCAATATACCACTGAAGCTCTTTGAATTTTGAATCCTAATAACTTGAGCTCTTTTGTTCTAACCCAGTTCTTTCAAACCAGAACCCTCACAGCCCTTGTTTATTTGGCATAGCTTCTGCCGCATACAAATTTCAGTATCTAAGGCAATATCCTTCTACAAGGTCCCCTGAGAGAGAATCATTTGCATTAAAGTTAGCACAGCAGTAATGCTATTTGACATATTTCATGGAGACACATCCCAAGGCATTGTCATTAATCCTTGAAACGCAGCAAATACATTAAAAGCAAAACAGGCAATTAAAAAGCTTAAAACAAAACAAAACAAAAAAAAAAGTGAGATGGCCTTAGCATACAGAAACAAATACAAAAACTCTGTAAATCAATTTCACAATTCAAAACCATAATAACAGGATGTCCTTTCTCCACTCAGTTGTCACTGGAACCTTGGCATTTGCAGCAGTCACAGAGCACAGACTGTCTTTAGGGCTGTAATACATAATGAACTTGGACAATGAAGACACGAGACTATTTAAAGCTTGGTAAACTATTGAGTAACCTTAGCATCAATCCTATAAAAGGCCGGAAGTCTACAGGGAAATATCATTGATATAATTATATTCTGGCTGACCTTAGTGTGAAGTAGAATACAGACAATACCATTTCAGGCTGTCTCTAGACCAGGCAGGATATCATTAGCCCAGCAAAAGAAGCATTGCATTAATCACTCCTGTGCTAGGAATGTCATTTGATGTGAGACAAAAAGTGCCCTGCCTTATGGCTAACCCTTTGGTTCTCTCAAATGACTCCACTTTTAATCCCCTAAAACATGGGTTTCAATTCTAAAGATGGTTTATTTATGAATACACAGTAGAAATGTTTAGCAAGAACCAAAAGTTGCTATGATGAAACAGTAAAATGGTTACTAGATTGTTGCTATTTTCGCAAACATTAAGGGAAGATCAGCCTCCGCTTCTCTGTAAGTTGCACTCTGCCCTTTGCTACTGTTCCATCAGGGGAGGTCGTTGGGGAGGTCCCCAACCAGGCCTTTTATTATATCTGATGTTATTGTAGAACTGCATGTCAGTCAACTTGAGACTGTACTAGGTGTTGCACAGACACAAAATTCAAGTGTAAGTAGATTTTTATGCTACTTAAGCATAAAAGTGCTTATTGCCTTAAGTGTCAATAACACACACAAAAATGTAGGAAACTATATAAGTTGTTCGGAGCTTAAATGCTAAGTAGAAAAAAATCTGCTGTAAGTACCCTATGAAATGAAATAAGAATCAGCCATTCCCAGTCCCACTGTTCTAGAGGAGAGACTGTTCATCCATTCACTACAAACCCGTGAAGTGCCATGGGGCCTCTGGACTAGCAGTCCTAGGAGCAGCACAAGTCCAGCTCTAACCATGTTGGTTCAGTTTCTTTGCTTTTGTTACCCTGAAGCAAGGATCAATAAAAAAGCAGGGTCCTATTTCCAAATAAAAGAAAATAAAATTGTTAGGTTGAAGCACCTGAAAATGTGTGCTAAAAGGACTGTTGTACACCATCTGCCAGTGCAACATTTTTGTCTTGCTGAAATACTTTTTGCAGGAAAACATTCTATCAATATAAAGTCATTTGAATAAGATACCCATTACTATTAATGATTTGACTACCTGTTAATTAAGACCAGACCCCTGCCAACACACACACTTTCTTTGCTAGCTCTTTTGTCCTCTTTTATATTTATTTTCATATTTTGTTTGGGACCAAATTACAGTATATCTTGATCTTGGGGGTTATTGTAGCTAATGATATACTTACAGAAAGTGAAATTGATATCTAAGCCATTGAAACAGCTGACTGAAAAATCAAGACATATGTCTGGATAGATAAAATATTCTTTTCAGTTCCTGTATTCTGGGCCAGCTATTAAAAGGTCTTAACTCGGTTCTAATAATTTCCTTCAAAGGCAAATGACCACTGTCAGTGTTACACAAATTGGTCATAAACTAAATAGGTGCACGAGGATTTTGATGAAAAGCAATCAAGTATCTATAGAAGTGTTGAAAGTCTGTAAATTATATTATCAAAGAGATTCATAGTTGCTAAACCTGAAAAGTTCCAAAGACAGGCTCATCTAAATTGGCTCTGAGGAGTGGCCATAGGTATCCTCCACATGAATGGAGTAGTGTGATCTAAGATCTAGCCATCTCCTTAAGGAAAACAGACCATGCCAAGAGAGTGCAGGGCTTAGAACTCACCATGTTGTGATGCTATGACATGAAGTTTTTAGATTTCTGAGGACTGTGTAAGCAGTTCAAAATTGGTGTAGTATCTGAGATCTAGTATATGAGGAGCCTTCACATAGAGGTGCTACTTTTCCGTGAGGGCTTTATCTGGGGTACTCTAGGATAAATGAAGGTAAATTTCCCCAGCGGTGCCGTTTTCATTATGTTACTGCAATGGATGAGCTCTGAAAAGTGAAAAAAAAATCAAAACTAAAAATAAGAGGACGTGGCAGGGTGAGGAAAGAGAAAATTAAGTGTTCTTACTTCTGTGTGAGTATCTCCACAAAGAACATGCATTGACCAAAACTTGCATTCAGATCCATAAGCTGATTTTCACGTGAAATCTGATGCATAAAAATCAGCATGACTGCAGAAGTGGAGAATGAAGATTTGAGCTTATAATGAAACCTTACCAGCATCAGCTTTATTCTAGAGCAGCTCTTCCTGCTGCAGCTGTGAATTCAGCTGTGGTGTAGTGCATGTTGTCTGGGATCTCTCAAAAGTCTTGTTCAGGGGAAAGAAACTATGAGAGAGAAGATAAGGAAAAGATGATTCTTCTTTCAGTAAGTGCTCACAATTTTCTGCCAACCCCAGTTAATATATCCAAGCCTTGATTTATATGTCTTAAAAATACTGAGCAGCTCCAAAAGCAGGCTGTGTCCCTGGAGAGGACTAGATGGGTTAAGGTTAAAATTCCTTGGCAATATTCACCCCTTTTAGGGGAAGAAAAGCGGAATAGCAATGCAGAGCGAGAAGAGATGAACAGCAACAGACAGACTGACTGACTCCTTTGGCTTCCAAACTGAAAATGCTGGAAGTGCATTTTCCCTGGTAATTGCTGTATATCTGAGTATTTTGTCTAACATGAAGGTAAGACAATTGTTTACTTAATTTGTACTGATGAAGTGAATATGGAAAGTGCAGTGAAATATTAATTTATATGGAGAAGTAGTTAGCTGGAAAATGTAATTGGACAGCATTGCAAGAAAGAAGAAAAATAAAAAATGAGAACTTGCACAACAAAGCTGAGAAAATCAGTGTGACATTCTCCTTTTATTTTTTAAGCTGACTAGTGTATAGATTGCAGAAACCTTGAACAACTGCATGAGCTTAAAAAGGGAGGAAAAAGTAGAAAAGCAAAGTAAATTTGCTTTTACTTCTTTTCAGGTGCTGGTGATTTTTCTGTTGCTGGAAGTTTCAGACTTCTTTCCCATTTTGTCCAGGTGAAAATTTATTTAATAAATTACATGCTGAAGGTTAAGCATATGTAATTGTGATGCATAATGTGAGGCAGGGCTGCAAGGGGGTCATCAGGTATATTTCCTGGGAGAAATACACACTGTTTGGTGTCAGGTCTACCACTGCCACCAGTGGGGACAGCAGTGGGGCATTAACTTCTTTAACTTCTACCGAGAGGAGTCAGCCGGCCTTGGGGAAGAGAGTGGTGGTGTGAGGCACAGCAGCCCATGTCTGTGAAACACAGCACAGCTTACCCCAAGCCAGCCCCAGTCCCAGGGACAGGTCGAACCCCCGATGCCTGCCATGGAAACTGGCAGTTCCTTTTGTTGCTGATCTTTAGGCTAGGTGAATGTGTCTAGTTTCTTCTTTTCGATGGCCAGAAAGCCCACGCTGGGACTGATTTCATTCTAGCACATGAAAAGCAAATCCAAGTGGTTTTATAGTAAACTGGGTCATACCCCTAATTATTATTGAAGGTCTGCTTTGCCTTTTAGGAAAGTTTTGCACTCATGCTTATGGATGGAAATCCCTGATGACTTTCTTCTCTTTTCTCTTTCGGATTTTTTTTCTGTTTGTTTGTTTTTGGTTTTGTTTGTTTGGATTTTTGTGTTTTGTTTTTGGTTTTGGGTTTTTATGTAATGCAAAAACCAATACTGGAGCAGCCCTTCTCCTCCCGTCCATTGCCGCTGGAATTCTTTTGGCCCTTGGTCGGAGTGCAATGGCTGTACTCAGAAACAGGTATAGATGGACACATCTTTTCTGTATTCATAACCTCACAAGCATTTTTTCTCCAGTAATTAACGAGCCACTCTATTGTTAAAACCCCAAGTCAGGTGCCAGACAAAAGCCCCAGCTGAACAAGAAGGCTGAAGACCAAACAACTAAGAAGATAAATCCTCCAGTCTGTCCCAATATGTTTCCTTTCAAAGTTATGATGTTCATGTTGTAAAATAATTTGTGCTCTTTTTATTTTGGTGATAGTTTCAAAAAGCTCAGCTGAACTGTCTGGTAAACACAGGTATTCCATCACTGGTGCTTGTTTGTGCCAATTCCACTGATTTTTCATTAGTGGCATCATGTCACAAGGGAAGAAAACTTGGTTGCAAAGTGTTACCTTCAATGAAAATAAGTTGGTGATTTTTACACTGCAACTTTATTGATGTGCAAGACACTTGCTTTTGATTTTCCTTCTCATTTACTTTGATGTTACATCAATTAAGGAGGGATTAGTCAAAATTAAAGATGTTCCATGAGACAGTGCTTACTTTTTTTAGAAACAAAAACTAGCCCACTCGATGTAAGATTTTATCATAATCCTTAATGACATTGTTTACTTTGAAAAACTTAAATTCATATCAGGCATGGTTAGTCCTATTAAAAATGCTGAAAAACCACCTAAATTTCTTAGCAGCTTTCTCTTGCCTTCAGTTACATATTAGATTTTTGAACAAATCAAGCCAAGCTCATGCACCAGTCTAAAGACCTTGTAGATGAAAGACTTGTCTTTCTATTAACTTGAGAGTTTGCTACCATATTGTGGTAATACCAGGTGTGGTTGTTCTTAGAAAAAATAATGAATGTCTAGAGTAGTAGCATTGTCTTCACAATAGCATTCTGGCTTTGCATCAGGATTATCTAAGATCTCCCTTGATTTGCATCCAGATTAGGAGACGGACAGTGGCAGTTTATGGCCAGTATGGAGGAAACCCTTGCTCTGGGGATGCCTTTGAAACAAGATCATGCACCCCCACAAGGGGATGCCCAACAGAAGATGGCTGTGGTGATCGGTTCAGGTGTTCCTCAGGTACCACCCAAGACTAGTTTCAATATTTTCTAGTCATGAAGTTAAGAAAATAACCTTGTTATCTTTCAACTTTAGTAAATGGGCAATGTATTTGCAGAATTCTTGATCTACAGATGAATTTGACTTAGGTGAATGTTTCCTTTGTTTCCAGCCTTGACTATGTTTTTAATTTCATCTGGAATATTGAAGAGCATTGAAGATAATGTGCTGTAGCCCTGGTACCCTCTCTAACTCATTCTGCCTTACTCGTTTGCCCCAGAGACAAAGACTGTAAGAAGGTAGTTAAGGAATGCAGTGTTAGATTGATGTCTCGAAGCTGTTCTAGGCTATTTCCAAACATGAAATTACCTGGATCATGGAAACTAATGTTCCATAAAATGCATCCAAGCGGCTCCCATTGCCTTCACAGAAGAGCACATTTTCTCGTAGATAGGCATTTATCACAAAGGACCATGATGAACATGTTTTGGTGCTACTAGAGAGACAATCATAGTTAATCACAAGTGATTGGGTCAAAGGGTGAAAGCTTAGGCAGTAGATCTAGAAGTCAACTGTTTTACTGATGTATCATAAGCCTTGAATGGCTATGGCTCTCTTGACTGTGCTGTGCACTATTTCTTTATGTCGACATTTAATGTTCCACAAGCCCTCTTGGGCACAGGCTGTTCATCATGGAGTGAATATGCTAATTAATGTAGTAGATTAATAGGACTTCTGCTTTGATTTTAGGTGATCTATTTTTAAACTAACCAACACGTCTTTCCCGATGCATGTTTGTTCTGATTTAGGTCAGTGCATTAGCAGATCCCTAGTGTGCAATGGCGATCAGGACTGTGAGGAGGATGGTGCAGACGAAGATCGATGTGAAGAGAAGAGAACTGTATGTGATATTGACAAAACACCTCTGAATTCAGAACTCACAGGAGCAGGGTAATGCTCTGTGCCAGGCTCAGTAGTACCAAAAGCACTTATATTCTGATGTGTTTGCGAGTTCTGGGTGTACAGGTAGTTTTCCTGGGCTTATGGTTAAACATCCCACATGCAAGTGTTCAGTACAACTGCTTCCACCATGCCAGTGCTTCAGTGCAGGATGAACAGGTCCTTTGACTTGAAGCACAGAATAAAACTTTCAGTCTTTTGTTCCTGCTGTTGAAAGACAGCCATTAAATATGGAATCGAGTTTCAACTAGTAACACCCGATCTTCAGCATGGAAAAAATGAGCCAGCAGTGCTCATTCTTTTTGTTCATTGCTGTTGCATTTAGCACTCTAGATTCTTATGGATTTCTTTTTATAAATCCCAACTGCAACCTACCAAAATAATTGTCTTAAGTTTCTTTGGTGTTGCTTTATCACTTGTTATGCAATACACTTCAGATACAATAAAACCCTCCACATTTAGGAATGCATGCCCTGTTTTTTCTGTGTGGCAGCAGTTGTTCAAACAATAAAACTTAAAATCAGTTGAGATAGATATGAATGTCTTAATCTGTAGAGATAATGACGTGTTAATTTTTGTTGACAAATCAAGACCAACATTTCTCTTTCAATGTTGTAACATACTATGAATACTGCAGTTCTGCATGTATAGAAGTCTATCAGGTGATAACCCCTTGGTTAAATCAGCCGGTGATCATGATTTGCAGATGCAGCACTCAGTTATAATGGCTGTGTAATTTTTGTCTTAATGGCATATTTTTTCTTCTTGTAGCTTTGATATTATTACTGGTGAGACTAAGGGAAGAGTCATTCATACAAAAAGCTTTGGAGGGCAGTGCAGAAAGGTCTTTAGCGGCGATAGGAGAGAATACTACAGGCTGAGTGAAAGTGTTCTCGCTTACAATTTCCAGGTATGTTTCCATTAAGCATAGCTTTGTATTTACAGTCAGGATTAAAAGTGGGAGAATGATGCAAAGCTTACAGGGGCCCTTGGCAGGTACGCTTCCCTAAACACAGCCCACTGACACCTGTACCCTCTCTGCAGTTGCTTATTATTTTGAAATACAAATTTGTGTGTATCTTGCTGAAATAAAAAGAAAAAAGAAGATTAATTCTTTAGATGTGATTTCTAAATCTCTCACAGTTAGACTGAATGTAAAGCTAATCTCCTTAGCATAAACAGTGGCCTGAAGCACCCTAAGAAATGCTTTGGGGGTGAAGTACAGGGCTTTGGCATGCTTTGTGTAGATGTTCCAGAGATGTTTTGTTTGAAGTCACTGTCTCAGTGATTTAGTTTGTCTCACATTTATCAAAAGCATGCCAAACAATCTATAATGTACTTTACTTCATAGCATTAATGCTTGATATACATATATACACACACACATATATATATGAATATATATATATATGTATGAATGAATGCATTTCCTTGTTTTTCTGATAGCATGCAGTACTTTTTATGACATCTAAAATGGATTCAGCCTCAAAAACACGTCAGCTTATTTTGCATCAATAAGGCCTTGCTCTACTCTGTAAGTTATCATTTTTAAATCCTACACAAAGCTCTTCATACAGACGTCTATCTTTCACCTTCTAGGTTAAAGTTCAGAATGATTTCAGTTACGAGTTTTTCAACAGCACCTGGTCTTATATGAAATGCGTAGAGAGGTATGAAAATTCAAACAGGTACAAACACACACAGAATGAAAATCTGCAAAAGGTATGTATAACTCGTCACTGCAGCTTAGTATTTTGCAAAAATGTTTTTGTCATTTTATTCATGTGTTTTTGTAGTGAGATGCAAATGTTTATTTTATAAAGACATTTTTTGGCACAAAGTATGTGACAGTAAGTATCCCATAAAACCTTTAAAAAGAGATCACTGGTTTGTTTATCAATCCAGAAGAGTTGGCTGCTGTTTCTACTTCCTCCACCTTACCTATTTAGTAGTAATTTATTTATTTGCTATCTGTTTTTCTCCCGATTTAACGGAGAAATCATTGGCTTCTTCTCGTAATTGATTCATCTTTTTTTTTTTTTTTTCCCGAGCGGTTTATGGCCTTT